>CAUYQG010029386.1:0-78657 GCA_963574415.1 Tarsius wallacei
ATGCCTGTAATTCCAGCTACTCAGAAGGCTGAGGCGGAAGGATCGCCAGAGACCAGCAGGTCGAGGCTGCAGTGGCCGGGAGCGGCCACTGCACTCCAGCCTCGGTGACAGAGTGAGACTCCAACTCAAAAAAGAAAAAAAAAAAAAGAAGTAAATCAGATCATGTACCACGTTTAGAATAGTTTCTACATATAGTAATCATTCAAAAGGTATTGGTGATCACTTTATTATTAGTATCAGTACTACTACTATTGCATGAGAGCTGAGAAGTTGGAAGGAGATGTCCCTGGTCCAGTGAGCCCCCGGGTTGGTATCAGAAAGACAGAGTGAATTGGTATTTGGGAGTTCTGATCTTTCCGGGATGAATAAATGTGTCCTGTCTCTATCCTCCAGAGATTCATGGAAGCTTTCCCAGGGTGCACCGGGTCACCAAGCAGACAGCAATGCTGTGAGGCTCTAACCACTTGTCATTTAACCTGTGGACCCAAAAGATAATGCCCTCCACCCTTGTAAGGAACCTGGAGTAAACAGAATGTGCCATCCACCCTGCATCCTACTACTGATAGGACAGACAAAAACAAGGGTGGTGAGATGCTTTTTCTCCAGTGACGCCCCAGGAGAAAATAATTTGGTAAACAATATGATTGATGTGGCAAGGCACAATCGTATGCCATAGGCCCCCCTCAGCCTTTATTTCAAGAATGCTGGGCCACGTCTGTCCTGGGTCTGACCCATGTGCACAGCAGTCCCTGCCATTGTCCCTCACCCTGGGCACGATCTGGGCCAGCTAAAAACACACCAGCTAATTCCCCTGGAGACTGTGCCTCTCCCCAGTCCGCCACGGAGGATGGCTCACGGCACAGCTCCTCTCTGGAATGTTGAAAGAGCTAAGTATTTGCCAAGTGGGCCCAGCTCTTACACTTTGATGGTCGACTCAGGTAGGATTTCACAATTCCATCTGCTGTATGCTTAGCCATCGAAGCAAACTTCTCGGTCTCAGAAAGGCAAACCAGCTCACAAATGCCCTTAGCTAACTGGAATCGATTCTCACTCCTAACTCCCAAGTCTAATCCTTTCATGCTGCTCCTCCAAGTTAACTAAACAGCAAAGGCTCAAGGGGCTTCAGATCAAGCTTAAATTCATTTTGAAGTAAGGGACTGACTCAACTGAGTTTAAGGCAACCCATTCCTTTCAGCAGCTGGTGCCGTGTCTTCACACATATGTAAAAGCATCCTGTAGAAATGTCAACCCTAAAAATCTGGGGGCAGGACACAAGGTAGAGGTGACCAATCGGGAGACGTTTTCATGCCATCTCAGTCGCTCACAGATGCCTGACAGCTGCAGCTGTCCCAGCCCTTGCGATGGCATTGCTCTATGACTCAGAGGGATGTTTACGCCAGGGAATGCTGGCACTGCAACACTACCCCAGAGACGCCCCAGGAGAAAATAATTTGGAGCAACCAAAGTAGGAAAGGAGGGTCCAGGGCAGATTTAGTCAATCAAGACCCATATCTGAGTGCAGTGTGGAGAGATGGAAAATACTTCGGCCTTCGAGTCAGACCCAGTCTCAGTTCATAGCTCTGGGGACTCTTTTTTATTTTTTATTTTTTTGAGTTGGAGTCTCACTCTGTTGCCCAGGCTGGAGTCCAATGGCATGCTTACGGCCACTGCAGCCTCGACCTGTTGGACTCAGGCGATCCTTCCACCTCAACCTTCCAAGTAGCTGGAACCACAGGCGCGCACCACCACACCCAACTAATTTTTTTATTTATTGTAGAGTTGAGGTTTCATCAAGTCGCCCAGGCTGGTATCGAACCCCTGGACTCAGGCAATCCTCTAGACTCTGCCTCCCAAAGTGTTGGGATTACAGGCATGAGCCACCATGCTCAGCCAGCTCTGGGGAGATTTTATAGTCAGTCAGTCCATTTGTCATTTATCCATTCATCACTCACTCAACTAACATTTATTGAGGATCAACCATGTGCCAGGGATATAATGTCAAGCAGGAACAGCAACATAATTTGTGGAGTTGGTACAAAAGAAAAATACCGGGTGCAGTGGCTCAAGCCTGTGATCCCAGCACTTTGGGAGGCCGAGACGAGAGGATTGCCTGAGCCTGTGGGTTTGAGACCAGCCCGGGCACCTTGGCAAGACCTCATCTCAACAATAAGTCAAAAAAATTTAGCCAGGCATGGCAGCACATTCCTGTAGTTCCGGCTCCTTGGAAGACTGAGACGGGAGGATCGCCGGAGCCCAGCAGGTCAACACTGGGGTGGCCGTGAGCATGCCACTACCCTCCAGCCTGGGCGACGGAGTGAGACTCCAACTCAAAAAATAAAAATAAAAATGCAGGACTCCTTATCTGAAATTTATTACAAATTTCAAGCTGGCGATGGCAGAAGATTAAAGCAAGCACGTGGCCCTTCGGAGCATGGGCGCTGCCTGACTGCACCGTGTGCCCATGAAGCTGCCTGGTTGATAAGCCTCAGAAAGGAGAGAGCTTGTCTTCATGGAGCTGAACTTCTGGGGAGAAATTTTATCCTTTATTTATTTGTTTGTTTGTTTGTTTGTTTATAGAGACAGAGTCTTGCTCTGTCCCCAGGCTGGAGTGCAGTAGTGGGTCATAGCTCACAGCAGCCTTCACTTCCTGGGCTCAAGCAGTCCTCCCACCTTGGCCTCCTAATTAGCTGGGCGCACAGGGGTGCACAACCATATCCGGCTCTGGGAAGAAATTTACCAACCACACTAATTAATCTAAGATTATGACTACGACAAGGAATGTGGAGGAAAGGGATATATGCTATGCTTGCCTATAAAAGGGGGATTGAGGCCAGGTGCGGTGGCTCACGCCTATAATCCCAGCACTCTGGGAGGCTGAGCTGAGAGGATTGCCTGAGCCTGCGGGTTTGAGACCAGCCTGGGCAACTTGGCGAGACTTTATCTCTACAATAAATCAAAAAATTAGCCGGGCATGGTGACGTGTGCCTGTAGTTCCAGCTACTTGGAGGGCTGAGTCAGAAGGACCGCCTGAGCCCAGAAGGTTGAGGCTGCGGTGGTCGGGAACGTACCACTGCCCTCCATCCTGGGTGACAGAGTGAGACTCCAACTCAAAAGAGAGAGAGAGAGAGAGAGAGAGAAAGAAAGAAAGTAAAAGAAAGTGGGATTTAATTAGTCAAGGAGAATAAGAAAGGCTTCTCTGAGGGAGTGATGCTTAAGGTGGGATTTGAAGGATGAATAGGAGTTCACTAGGCAAAAAAGCGAATTGATCTTTGAGGGACTCCATCATCCTATGTACGGGGATGAGTCTATTGAGAAGAAAGAGAAGATATTCGAGCAAGAGAGGGCTGGGTCATGGAGCCAAGGGAGAGATGTTTTGGGAAGCACAGAAGGTCCACTTGGTTGACCCTGGCAAGTGGTCTCAAGGCAACACAGACACTCCCAAGGTTTTGTGGGACTCCTGGCTCACAGGTTATTTTTATTCCTTTCTTGTAATTGTCTCTACTTGGAAGCAGGCTTACCCATTCCTAGGCAGGTGACCCAATTCTCACTCTTAGTGCATATTTCAGAGACAGGTGTTGCCACACAGAGAAGCCAAGCTGAAGAGACCCTTCCCAAGAGTGACATAATGATTTTTTTTTTTTTGAGTTGGAGTCTCATTCCATCACCCAGGCTGGAGTGCGGTGGCATGCTTACAGCCACTGCAGCCTTGACCTGCTAGGCTCAGGCGATCCTTCCACCTCATCTTTCCAAGTAGCTGGAACTACAGGCACACGCCCGGCTTACTTTTTGATTCATTGTAGAGACGAGGTCTCATCAAGCTGCCCAGGCTGGTGTTGAACCCCTGAGCTCAGGCAATCCTCTCGCCTCAGCCTCCCGAAGTGCTAGGATTACAGGCTTGAGCCACCGCTGCCTTGAGCCACTATGCATACAGGCATATAATTTTTAAAAAATTATTTATTTATTTTAAAGATGGGGGGGGTTTGATTCAGGATTAGGTATACACATGGTGATTGCACAGGTAAAGTTTGGGCCTGATTTGAGATCAGGTACCCTTATTGATGAAGTATGTCCCCACCATTCCCTGGCACTGTCCCGATACTGCCAAATCCCTTTCTTTTAGTATTATGATAATCGTTCAGGGTCTGCTTATGAGTGAGAACATGTAGGACTCAGTTCTTTGTTTCTGTGATAGGTCACTGAGTCTTACAGACTTTATTTATTTATTTTTTTAATTGGAGTCTCACTCTGTTGCCCAGGCTGGAGTGCAGTGGCATGCTCACAGCCACTGCAGGACTCAGGCAATCTTTCCACCTCAGCCTCTCGAGTAGCTGGGGCTACGGGCATGTGCCACCACACCCAGCTGATTTTTTATTTTTTATTTTTATTTTTTGCAGAGCAGAGGTCTCGCTATGTTGCCCAGGTTGGCCTCAAACTCCTGGGCTCAGGCAATCCTCCCACCTTGGCCTCCCCAAGTGCAGGGGATCACAGGCGTGAGCTGCCACGCCTGGCCTCACTTACAATGACTTCCATAGGCGTCTCTCATTTCCACAGACGTCTCATCCCCACGGCACCCCACACATCACAGAAGGGGAGTTTTCTGAAGCCTGTGCGCCATCTCTTTATCGAGGTCATGGTGTGAGTGTGAGTGTGTGTGTGTGTGTATGTGTGTAGTAGGCACCCACCATCCATCAAACAGGCCACGGCACTCAGATTAGCATTGCCTCTGAGATCTCCTGTTGGGGCTTATATGCCAGTCGGGCTGATTCCTAATGAAAGACGGGATGGGGCAGGGCTGGGATGGAGCGTAGGAACACCTGGGGTTGATGAGGAACGGGGCTATTCGGGAGGGGGTCAGTTTAGAGACGTTCGTGTAGAATTCCGAACAAAGCACAGAAAGAGGAGCGGATCCAAGTTCCCGGGCCCTGAACTCACGCCAACAAAGAATGAGGCCTGTCATGAGAATGCTGTGCCCTGCAGTCACTCTGCTGTCACCTGCATGGGAAACTACTCTCCAGCTCATTGGGAAGTGCAGGACCAGCCTGCAGCATCTCACTCCTCAGTGTGTATCCAGTGGCTCAACGTGCCAGCTGAGCAGAGGTGTCCAGGTATTCCCGAGGGAGTACGGGCCAGGAGCCGGGGAAGTGTCCTGGGCAGCTGAGGCCCTGGGGATCTCCAGAGATCAGAGCAAACCACCTCAAAATCACCTCCCTCAGGAACTCAAATCATTCTACCAAAAAGATACCTGCACACATATGTTTGTTGCAGCTCTATCCACAATAGAAAAAACATGGAACCAATCGAGTTGCCCATCGAAGTTGGACTGGATTAAAAAAATGTGGTACATATATACGATGGAATATTATGCAGTCATAAAGAAGGACAAATATATGGACTTTGCCACAACGTGGATGGATTTGGAGTGAATCATACTCAGTGATTAATCACAGAAGCAAAGAACAGAGTTCCATATGTTCTTACTCATAAATGGACCTTGAACAATTATAATGCTATAAGAAAGCAATTGGTAGTAGTGGGAAACTGTCAGGGGAGGGGGATTGGGATTGGCAATTGAGGGAACTGCTAGGGGAGGGAGGGGCATACTTCATCAACAAGGGTTCCTGCATGATCAGTGTTTGTATACCTAACCCTGAAATGTACCCTACATCTTTATAATAAAAATTAAAATTAAAAAAAATTGGTATTGTATAGTCAAATCCTGGGATGACATATCTATGCAGAATCTTAGATATAACTCAGTCTAAATTCTATATTTAACACACTTTATTGTTGATTATCAATAAGGATAATAATTGTCATATTTAAGATCAGAAGATTAGAACTCAAATCTTCTGGCTCTAACTGCAATCCATTTTCCATCGTACCACACTGCCTGTTTTGATTTAGATTCTAAACAACCACTTGAAGCAAATAATGGAAGCTTAGATAAGATGAAAAATATTAGTCCCTGTGTTATTGATACTGAGTGGAGTGTGAGGCAAAACCTGTGGATTCTTTGACTAGTTTCTAAAATTAATTTGAGTGGCCAGCAAAGTTTTCAAACAAAGCTTACTAGTGGGAAAAAGGGAATAGGGAAGAAGATTCATGGCAGAAAGACCTGCTGTGGGCAAGTTTTTCAAAGAAGAAAAACTACTCTTTTGCTCTCAGCTTCGAACTAGATATATCTATGTTCTTATTGATATGCAAATGAGGAAGTTCAGATAACCTTGGCTGAAGAAAGATTGACATCTCTTGGTTCCTAATGTGGGGAGATGAGGGGTGGAGTCTTTTCTTGACCACATTGTTTCTCACTGGAGACCTGACATTTCCAATTCACAAGTTCTTTAACTAAAAGGTGGTCTTATTATCATTTCTATGGCTTTGGTCAGTTAAGGAGTGGTCTTTGGCCTCCTGCCTTCTACAAAGAACCTGAAAATTTCTTAGTGATTATTATGCTAAACCATGATTTGAAAAGGTTCTGCTGTCTTAGTCTTGCATCTGATGGGGTTTTCTCCTGATTTTCCAAGAAGGTGGGGCAGGCTATGACTTGGCCTACAGTCAAATGTAATTTCTAAAATGTCTGAACACTTCCTAAAACCTACCTATGAAAAATGTGCCCCTCTATGCCTCACCTGTGCTAGCTACCCTGCCTCATTATCACCTTCCATTTGGCCTCTCTAGCTGAAATCAGTTGGCATATAGTGGGTGCTTAATCAATTCTCATGATTACATTATTAACATATTTATTATTCACCAATGAGCCTCCTCTGTGAGCATAGGGTCACTCCAGTCTCTAAACCAATTAATGAGGCCGAAGGTTTCAGTCCTCCCAAAAGGTATGGTCTGAAATTATATCCTATGGGCTTCTGCATTGGTTCTATGTCTAGCACTCGAAAATCACTCACTCTGTTTTTTATTTTAATATTGTGTTTGACTATTTAAAAGACTTTTCTTTTCGTGGATGCTTGTGTTACTAAAGCAGTGCATTAAACAGTTCCTTCTTTTCTTCTTAAATCCCTCAAATCACAGGATTAACTTGTTGAATTAGCAATGCTTCACTGCCTCTGTGACTTGTAAAGTATCTGCCCCGATTACATTTGGTAAACAAAATGAGTAAATCGGCATTTCAGTGATGTTCTTGAATTTAATTCATTCTGGAACCGGCAAAATAAATTACTATTTTTGGAATATATTATATATAACATAGCTGCAGATGAGCAGTATTTGGCATTAAGGTACAATATGACAGAAACAGTCATAGGAAAGATTAATCTAAAGATGCCTTGTTGAAGAGGAGTTCACTACTAATTAATGGTTGGAGACACGATTCAAAAAATTCAATTTAATGATCCTTTTATCAGATAAATAAAAAATGCCTTAATTAAGATCAAAGTCCACTTAAGTGAATCTTATTCTTCTTAAGTGTTATTAGTTCCAAGTGAAAATAGACATAATCTGAGTGTCCAGATACCACAGTAGGCTGCCTGTGTTTTTCCAGCTTCTTGAATAAAGGAACTCATCTCACTCAACCCAAAGGAAACAAACCAGAAAAGAGTGTCTTCTTCAAAAACAGTTAGGTACCAATTTATGACTGGAGGAAGTAAAAAAGCATGGTGGTTAAAACAACCGTTCTCTGGGATTAGATTACCTGAGAATGTCTCCTGAATCTGCTACATTCTAGCTGTGTCTTGGGCAAAGTAGTTCTACTTCTTTCTGAACCTTCTACATAAGGGTGTTGATTGGATTAAACAACACAATGAATTAAATTCTTAAGAACAGTGCCTGGCTACTGGAAAGCACACAATAATTAACAACTGTTGTTATTCTAAATTTGAAATCCTATCTTTTTTTTTTTTTTTTTGAGTTAGTCTTACTCTGTCATCCAGGTTGGAGTGCAATGGCACACTCATGGTCACCACAGCCTCCTGCTGGGCTCAGGCGGTCCTTCCACCTTAGCCTCCCAAGTAGCTGGAACTACATGTGCATGCCACCACACCCAGCTATTTTATTTATTTAGTTATTGTACAGACGAGGTCTCACCAAGTTGCCCAGGCTGGTCTTGAACCCCTGGGTTCAAGCAGTCCTCTCACCTCAGCCTCCCAAAGTGCTGGGATTACAGGTTTGAGACACTACTCCAGGCAGCAAATCCTATAATTTTCAAACAAAGTACATATCAGAAGAAAAAGCTCAATTGCAAACCTTTGAGGATCTCGTTTTCTAAAGCTTCAAATGTCAGAATGTAATTTACTGCAACGTCAGTTCTTACTAAAAGGTCAAAGGTTACTAGTCTACAGCAGGTATTAACTGAATATGGCTCATAGAACAAATCCTGCTGATTGCCTCTTCTTGCAGATAAAATTTTATTGGTACACAGAAACATGCATTCATTTAAGTATTATGTTTGTCTGAATTTACACCACAATAATAGAACTGAGAAGCTTCAACAGACATTCAAGCCCACAAAGCCTAAAATATTGATTATCTATCCCTTTATAGAAAGAGTTTGCCTAACCTTGGTTATAGCAGTAGTTACTATGGATATAAGTTTGCAAGATACATTAATTCTATGGTTTTGCTGGGAAGGATCTCCTCTGCAGCTTTAATGCTAAGTAAAGGCAGAGTTATGTTGAAAGAGATTCATAAAAAGTAGATTATTCAAAGGTCTACATTTATTTATATTATAGTTTTATTGAAGTCTGATTTATATGCTATAAAGGCACCATTGTAAGTGCATGATTTAATGATATTTTGTGCAATCTAGTTTTAGAATATTTTCAATGCCCTGAAAAATTCACTTATACCTGTTTTCAGCCAACCTCTATTTCCACCCCTCAATCACTCATCTCTGTTTTTTTTTTTTTTTTTGGAGTTGGAGTTGGAGTCTCACTCTTTGTCACTCAGACTAGAGTGCCGTGGCATGCTCACAGCCACCACAGCCTCGACCTGCTGGGTTTAAGTGATCCTTCCACTTCAGTCTTCCAAGTAGCTGGAACTACAGATGCACGCCACCACACCCTGCTAGTTTTTGTGACTTATTGTAGAGACGGGGTCTCACCAAGTTGCCCAGGCTGGTCTTGAACTCCCAAGCTCAGGCAATCCTCTCCCCTCAGCCTCCCAAAGTGCTGGGATTACAGTCTGAACCAACATGCCCAGCCTCTGTTTTTTTCTATAAATTTGACTTTTATGAACATTTAATATAAGTAGAATTATACAATATATTAACAATTGCATCTGACTTCTTTCATTTAGAATATTGCTTTTAAGGTGCATTCATGTTAAAGCATGATCACTATTTTGTTCCTTTTGATTTTCAAACAATATTTTGTCATATGGCTATACCATGTTTTATCTATTCATCAGTCATGGGCAATTTGGAATGTTTTCAACTCTGGGTTTTAATGAATAATGCTGTGAACATTCACTAAAAAGTTTTTGTGTGAAATATATATATGATAGATTTCTAAAAGTGTATTGAAAAATTTGAGCATACAATTTTAAAAATTGCCAAAGAGTTATCCAAAGTGGCTATATCATGTTAAATTTCTATGAGCAGCCAAGAATGATGGTTCTAATTTTTTTGCATTGCCACCAACACCAGTTATTTTCTCTCTAATTTTACCTTTCTAGTCTGTCTATCTATCTATCTATCTATCTATCTATAGATATAAATGATATTTCACTTTAATTTTCATTTTCTTAATACCCCAAATGATATTTCATGTGTTTATTAGCCATTCATTTGTTGTCTTTGATGAAATGTCTATTCAAAACCTTAGCCCATTTTTTAACTCGATGTGTTTGTCTTTTTAGGCTACAGAATTATTAGAACTCAAAAAATTCTGGATACAAATAGTTTCAGAGATATCTAGGCTTGCTTTTAACAACTCATTGCTTCAGGTCAGAAGCATCCTAGAATAGCACTACCCTCCTGACCTTGCCATGTGGTAGAATGAACTTTGAAGACAGATAGCCCTAGTTCTGTATTCTATTCCTCCTGTTACCAGCTATGTAGACCCCGACTGAATTGAGTCTCAGAGTTTAATTTTCTTATCTTTAAAATAGGATTAATAAAACAAACTTCATGTGAAAAATGAATGAGCAAATGCAGGTCAGGAACTCACCTTGAAGTGAATAAATAAAACCCGATTCCTGCCTTCTAATACTTATATTCTCTTTGGGAGAATATCTATTTAAATAGATAATGCCATTCTGATAACTGCTTTTTTTGTTATTTATAGGGCCCAGCAGATGCTCAAAAGAAAGAAATTTAACTCAGCAAGGTGGGGTGCTCAGTAAGTGCTTCTTGGTGGAATAATATGAAACCAAGCAGTGTTAAACACTAGATGGAAGTAAGCCAAAGGGAGGAGGAATTCAAAGCTGATTTCAGTGAATTTTTTTTTTGCTTTATACTCACTCTGTATTTGATTACCAAATAAATGTTTAGATGATATTTATAAGTGGATTTTATTAGAGAATATTTGTTTTCCACCCACTTGCAAAGAAGTGACATTCATGTCAAGGCTATTATAGCAAATGGAGGCTAAATTCATGAGGATTGGTCAGTTGCAATATGATTTGTGAATAATTTGATAATACGATACAAAATATTTCTAAAGAATTTGTTAATAGTTACTAGACAGATTAGGCTGCAACTATGCATTAAAAAGAATCCAAGTAACCCAATTTCCACTCTTTTCTATTTCATATGATGTAGAGCTATAAAAATGACTGGATTTCTTGTGCAATAAACAAAAAAATAAAAATAAAAATAAAAAAATAAAGAAAGGAAGAAAAGAAAAGAAACTTGGAAACCCTGGTGATACATTAATTTTTTTCTAGCCAACTGGCAACGATCAAATATTATTAGTAAAGCTTCAGAAGAGTCCAGTTGTGTGTGTGTGCTTTGTATTAATTTGACAGCAAAACAAAAGGGTGATTAGTAAGGTTTGGGGGAAGTGCTGGATACCATTCTTTGCCATTATCTTCTTCTGTACCTTCATTAGGAGCCTGTCTTCAAGGTCAGTCAACTTTCATGTCAAGAAAAGAACTGATATTACATGAAGCAAGAATAAAAGGATGGAGGAAATGCGAGGCCTGGAAGTGGTTGAGGAAACAAAAAGTGGAAAAAAGTCAGATGGAATGTAGAGAGAAGATCAACCAGAGTAAAGAATGCTTGTACATTTTTTCATCAACTTGTGATCTTTCAGAAAATCCCAGAAGCAATTCATATCCTGATCTGTTTGCTTCCCCACAGGAGAAGCTGAAACTTATATATAAAAATAGAGTTGCCCATGAAGTCACAGACTATATGAAATGTGTAGGCTGTTCAAGGGAGCTTTATTATCAATCACTAAGAAATGCAAAACAAAAAAATCACTTACAAGAGTAATGTTGGGAAAAAATGTAAACTGTCACATGTGTGGAATTTTAAAAATAATTCCAAATAAGTTTCATTCATGAGCTCTTCTCTTCTTCTTTAGCACAAAATAATAGTATACACAAACAAAAATAATGCTATCTACTTGAAGCAATTTTTAAATAAGTCAAGATTGTTAGCCTGAGCTGGGAAAAAAGATGAGATAGAGAATGAGAATAAGAAATAAACCAAAGAAAAAAATTAGTTAGCATTAGAATGTAAAACAAGGAATTGGCTATGGGAAAATATCTGTGAAGGTCTATAGGGAACTGAGATTTCAACTTTCAGTATAGTATAAAGCACAGCTTTGATGATTATCAGTTTAATTTGTTCATGGATTAAAGTAGGTTTTCTTTTTACTTGTTTCCATGGATCAGATGAACTGAATAATTTCTGGAGTTTTAATATGGGATTTACAGATTCAAAATTTAAACTCAAGTGTGCAGGCAATATTAGAAAAAAAAAGAAATGTTTTTTAAGAAAACCTTTATTTGATCCATAATGGATGGATGGGTTTATGAGATAAATCAAAGCAGCTACATAATAGGTGATTTGCATAGACAGGGAAGTCATAATAAATGGTCTATTTGTCTTTCAAAATCTGGTTCAAAGACCTTTCCCTCCTCTCCAGATCAAAATTAATCATCTTTCCTCCTCACTCTCATTGGTTCTCTATTATAACAATTACTTCAACAATTATTTTATGGTTCTTTTATTATTATTTACATGTTATGTTTATGACATTTTAATATCCTTGAAAACAGAGAACTGTGTTTGCCTGAGTTTTCCTTCTTCCTTTTTCTGACCGCTACACAGACACACACATCCATCTTTCATCTAAAGTATGGGACATAATATCATGCAGGTATTAGTAGCATGGACTTTAAACACATGGCAATACAATATTTTGAACTCAGCTCACCATGTAAATGTTAAGTTAAATTCACTATGTCAATCTCAGTCAACATACTTAGGCTTTTTTATTCTGTTTCTTGTTCTGGGAAATGGGATAATTCCTATTGAACTAGTTGCTGTAGGATAAACTGAGATGCATTTGTCCCGCCACTTTTTGTTGGGATAGAAATACAACTTGAATTACTTAAGAAAAATAGAAAAAGTGCAGATGGAAGGGTGGCTTTGGTCAGGGGACTGAAACTGGGGACACTTTCAGATCAAAGAAAGTGTTTGAAGTCTGGGGAAACTCCAGAGTCTTCAGGTATATCTGAACTTAACTCTAGCAGGACCATTTCTCTAGGCCCCTAATTTCTGCATTACCAAACAGAGAAGTCAACTTTATTTATCCAGCCTTTACATTTGTCAGAGAAAGGGCTCCCAAAAGAAGAAAGACTCTATCATCTGGTGAGCTCTAGTATAAATATCCCAAGAAAGGGCTTAGGTTGCTCATTCAAGGACATGTGCCTGCTCCTCACTATATTTAGAAAGTTGCCACCAGAAAGAGAGAGGAAATAGATTCTTGGCAGACAAAAGACAATAACCACAAAGTGCACTTCACACCAGATGCTTAGTACAATGCTTGCATGCATACTTTTTTAAAAGTAATTTTCATGAGCAACCAGTGAATTCTAGATAAAAGATGTCTCTCTATAGTAGCTTGTACAGTAAAAATCTGTTACATGAGAGTCTGTGGACATAGAGTGAAAAAATAATCACATGGATTATGACAGCTTCCTTCTTCTCTACATCAGTAAATTGCACCATCCATTCAAACATGGGAGTTTTGCAGTTGATTTCTCTATAAACTATATCATGACTCAGTCTGCTCCTCTCCATTTCCATGGATACAATCCTAGACTAAGACACCGATATTCCTCAATGGGTTGCTAAAACAGCCTTCTAAGTAAATCCTCTGCTTTCACCTTTTGTCCTCTTAGTAACTCATTTCACCACAGTTAGCCAAAGTGATCTTTTAAAAGAGCAAATCTACCTAATCATTCTTCCCTTTGAAATGAGTATTCTCTCATTGTAATAAGAATTTTATCTAAGCTCCTAACTATGTTTAAGATCTTCCACCATCCAGCCTCTGCCTCCCCTGCACCCCCATTCCACCCACACTGCTCTTATGTCCCTGCATCACTGGCCTTCCTTCTGTCTTTCAGGAACCCAACATGCTCCCAGCTCAGGATATTGACACTGCTTTTCCTCTTAGAATGTTCTTTTTAACAGATCTTTATATGACTACCTCTTTTGCATTTGTTTTTCCTTTATAGAGAAAAGGATCTATTTCTTACAGTTATAGAGGATGAGAAGTCCATGGTTGAGGGACAATATCTGATGAGAGCCTTTATGCTGGTGGGGACTTTCTAAGGTGATTCAATAAGACACAGGGTGCCATAAATGGCAAGAGGACTGAACATGTGAGCAAGTCAGCTCAGGACTCTCTTCCTCTTTTTATTTTATTTTAAAAATTTATTAATTTATTTTTTTAGTTGGAGTCTCACTCTGTTGCCCCAACAGTACGGTGGCACACTCCCAGCCACCACAGCCTCGATCTGCTGGGCTCCAGCGATCCTTCTGCCTCAGCCTTCCAAGTAGTTGGAACTATAGGCGTGTGCTATCACGCCCGGCTAATTTTTGATTTATTGTAGAGACGAGGTCTTGCCAAGTTGTCCAGCTGGGTCTTGAACCCATGGGCTCAGGCAATCCACTCGCCTCCGCCTCCCAAAGTGCTGGGATTACAGGCTGAGCCACTGGCTCTTCCTCTTTTAATGAAGCCATCAATATTTTTTCTCAAAATGATCCATTAATTCACTAACCCATTGATAAATTAATCAATTCAAGTGTCTATGATCCAATTCTCTATTAAAAGCCCCACCTCTCTATACTGCCATATTGGAGATTAAATTTCAGTGTAGTTTTGGAGGAATTCTTCACATTTCTTTAGTGCATGAAGGAAATGTGTCGTCATAACCAGGAGTGTTCCCTAATATCCTTGTGACTAATGTAGCACCCACCACCCATCCATTTCCCACACCTAGGATATAAACTCCCAGCAGGCAAGAATTATAGATCCTTTGTCCACTATTTTATCCCTAGGGCTAAAAGTATAGGGAGGACTTAATTAAATGGTGGTAATAGACAATGTGTGATTAAGGTAAAAACAGGAAAATGACAGTTCAAAATGTCCACATTGATAGATGCTAAAACTTGGAATTAAGGCACAGTTTTTGTAAGGCTTTGTTAAAAAGCTTGATACTTACCTAAAGATGATATGACACATTGCCATTAAAATATGAGTGGTATTGCAGACAAGTTGAATAAGTGGTCACTTAACAATGTCCTGAGGGAGTGGAACCCAAATTAGATATTTTTGAAAAGGAGCAGAGAAATAAATGTCAGATAGAGGAACCTGCACAGATTTCTTACCTTGGGATACGTACAACAAAGAAACAGCATAAAGTAAAAGACCACTAGGCTTCTGAGAAAGACTAGCGGAATAATACTTAAGGAAATCTTAATTTCTTATTTTCCAGAAATGTGGCCATAGGAATGGCAGAATAACACTGGGCTTTGACTTGGGAAACTAGAAAGAGATAATCATGAATTTGCTGGATGACCTTGGGCAAATTCTGTCTTTGCTGAGCTCCAGTTTTCATCTCTGTAAAATGAGAGTTGGCTTAACGACATGTAGAACTTTTCCTACTCTAACATTATATGAGCCTATAGACTTCCTCACATAGGCATTCTTCAAATGTAAATGAAAGGTTTACAGAGCCTTGGGAGCTTTCCTTAAAGTCAGTAGGGAGAGAACACCAAGAAAAAGTATATCAATTGCCAGGCAACCTCTCCAAGGTACAAACTAGGATGGATGTGGCAGTAACCACTGTAGGACTCCCCTATTTATTTTGTTGGTTCAGTAGGGGATAAGTGAGGAATGTTAAGATGAAATCAGGGGGGGCATATGCATGTGTTCTTATGCTTGTGTATTTTTGCTTTTCATTAAATTGGTTTGGCCTTCTTTGAAAATTAACAACAATGGAAGGCAATTTTATTTTAGGACTTAAAAAAATATTGATAACAATATCACTGTCATATCGCCCAAGAATCTCAATTAGGACTAGTGCTGCAAAATCCTTGTCTTGTTTGTTGCATGTATTACTATCTTTTATTTTTTAAGCAGGATTTATTGAGAGGACAGAAAACCTCCCACAATGGGAGTGGACCCAGGGGTCTGCCCAAGTATTACTAATGTGGTTTTCAGATTCTGCCTCAAGTCTAAAAAGAACAAGATAGCTAGTGGAAGAAGTTAGATATTTAACCCCTATTTCTTTTCTGTGATATACTTTGAGTATGCCAAAGCAGTGACTAATTTTCCAGAGCAAACTCCTATATGCCCCAGCATTTTGGAGGATAGGATCTATACATCAAAGATTTCAGGATGAATTCCAACAGACAGTGACTGAGTCTGACAAGCAAAATGAGGGACTGACTTTCTGAGGGAGAGTTCCACACAAGAGAGGCATCTAGTGTGGGATGAAATGAAACTTGCTCTTGGAAACACCTTCTTGTGAAGTCTGGTGACTGCAAAAGTTTTGAGGATATTAGAAACAGAAACTGTAAAGTCTGTCTTTACTGGAAATGTTTCTGCTTTGCTGTCTAGGATGAAACTAAACTAGGAAAAGGCCGGATTGATAACCTTTTACTAATAATGCTTGCAAACCTCACTGTGCTTTCCAAAATAGATTCAAAGAAGTAGGTATGAAATTAGTCATAAGTCTGTTTCTCTGTGCAAAACGTTAGAAAATGAAAAAAAAAAGAAAGAAAAAAGGAAAAACAATGATTGCTGTTAATTATTTAAACAGAGTGCCTCATTAAAAAAAAATTTAGACTGTATTTTTTTTTTACAGACATGTATGAAATGTTCAATCTGCCATGAGAAGGAAACTGTAATATTTTACTCCAAAATATACTTTGAGTATTTGGCATATTTTGAGGTGGCTATTCAGAAGGAATAGCTCTAAATAATGGTCTTTTTGTGGGAGAGGTTTTTATCTGTAGAGGAAATCTATATTAGTAAAGTAAGCAGCAGATGCAAAGAGGCCTTCTTTGACATCCCCCCCCACCTTTCTGCTTTATCCAAATCTAGGAAAAATTAACTCACAGGAAAAAGAGACAAAAGTCTGACTCTTAAAATTCTGAGGAGGAAACTTTAATCACAGACTACTGCCTATTCTTTCTGAGGGCGGTTTTGAAATTGCATGAGAGATTTTCATCTGCATAACAAGACAGCCTTTGCTTTCTTCCTTTCATTCTCCTAGAACCTGTGAGCGTACCTTCTCCAGAGAAAACCTGATCCCCTATTCTTTCTGTATCCTTGGGACAGTATACAAATTTAAACCATCTGACCCCTCCTCTGAGTCTCATTCTTTGCTCCTGTGCTAATGCACATAATAAAATTTGCATGCCTTCTTTCCTATTAATCTGTCTATCGTCAATTCATTTCAACAGACTAAGACAAAAATTCAGAGGGAAATTTTGAACTTCCCTACACACACACACACACACACACACACACACACACACACCTACCTTATTATCTGATCAGAGAAAAACAGTGTTAAAGAGAATATCTTTCTAAGTGAAATACAAAGAGGGTAAAAAAATTTTTATTGAATGCGATGAGTCCAAAAAGTGAAAAAAATTAATTCTGATTCAAAGGATCTAGAAATACTTTATAAAAATTTGAATCTGAGAGGGAATGTAACATAGGAGTAAACCTTCAATGAGTGAACATTGGGTGGTAAGCAAATGCAAAAGGTCAGACAGACACCACAAGTAATATTTGGAGAAAAAAAAGCAGTCTCATGTGATAAAGCTATTTGTAAGTGAAAATGGGATTAAGTTTGTTATAGTATTCAGTACTTCACTAACTCACAGATCAGTTCAAATCCTACACCTTTAATGAAGTCTTTCTAATTATTGTAGTCTACAATGATATCTCTCTACTATGATAAACTTTATTATTTAATATAAATTTTCCCTTAATTACACGTCCACTTCATCTTAATGTCTACCAACTTGTGTTTATCATGTACCTTGCAAGAAACAGAACTCTTTGATGACTAATATTTTAAAACCCAGAGTCTGATAGTTTTAGGTTCTAAGTTAGTACTTAGTAACACATTACTGATTACCATATTGTGAGGGGAAAAAAAATCATACTCCTAAATCAAAACAATGATAATCACAATCTCATATGATTTGTTCAATTTATAGAACTGATATCAGTCCTGACTAGCTACAAGAACAGAACTTGCACAAAGGTTTAACAAAGGGTTAACTTCCTTTGGTCATATTTACTCTGCTATGCAGTCAAAAATTCATATTAGCAGAGTGTCAGCAATGCATCAAATGTGCTGTTAATTTCGCTCACAGTAGAGGTTCTGCACTTTGATGAGGACCACTTAAATTTAATAGAGAAGCAAGCTGCCCTGTGCTTAGTCTAAAACTGGAAAGTGACCCAAAAGCCAGGAGACATATTTATGTGACATGCACAGAATGTGATGTGTGCTTCTCAGCCCATGAAGCAGAATTTTGGCCTGAACCTGATGACTTGAATTGGCAGTCTGGGGACAGAAACTCTAGCATGGTTTGCAAGAGCAAGCAAGTTTGCTTCTTTATACATGGCTCAGAAAAAGGACAGCCCTCAATTTAGAAAGCTGATAAAGGTGTAAAAAATTAATTCATTTAATAGAACAGTTCTGTGCAGACACCAAGACTACCAGGAGACCTGGAGGGAGTGTGCATCCTGCCAAGGCAATTGACAAAAATGGTTGCCAGTGAGTCAAACGCTATAGATTTAGGAATATCATCTGTGGCTTGGCATCTGGAATCCACCCTAGCAGCTCAAAGATCAGTGACAATGACTGAACAAATTCTCAAGGGAACACAAGAGTTATATTTTCCATAACTTATTTGACTTTAAAGACAGTCTTTGATTTTGAGGGAATATACAAAGTATGATATTTCCTCTATAAAAGAAATTGCATTAGAGTGTTTGTGCTGCACATTTCTCTAAAGATGAGTGTGAAGATTGGAATGACAGAGGATGCTGCTCATCATGAACTGTCTTGATTAGATACATCCTGATCATATTTGAGTCAAGCTGTGGCATTATGAGTATATTTCTAAGGCAACAAGCTTAATACATTCAGCAGGGTTGTAATAACTGGAGCAAGATTCTCCATCACCATATCTAACTAATGGAACAATAGAGCTGCCCCCAAATAGGAGGGAAGCTTAGAAAGTATTCTGCCAAAGCCTGCACAGCAGCTGTTAAAATGCTTGCCCCCAAATTGCGACTGGAGTAAGGATAGGTTAGATAATTGATGATGGCTAGAACTATGTCTCAGATCAAAATTCAGGACTATACAATCAGGTTATTAATGTGAATGCAATTGAAAGTAAAATAATATTCATTTATTTCTTACATAGTATGTGTCTTTGTGTGTGTGTATGTGTTTAGAGGTTATAATTATTACAGTAAGCAATACAGTACCCCAATAATCCCAATGTTGTGCAGAATCTATCAGCATTGGGTATATAGTAATTGGAGTCTAGTACTTATCCCATAGGATACCTAGACAATAGGAGATGAAGTTGGAATGATCACAGGCACAGCCTATGTCTGACCTCACCTTTAGTTTATAATCAGAACTATCCTTTAAAAAATGAGGTCATGCGCAAAAGTAATCTTAGCAGCTGCTATGCTATGCTATGCCTTTATGAATCAAATACTTTGAGAGGTACACCAAACATTGCATCATTAATACATTTTAGCAGTGATTAGTTATCAGCAAGAATTGTGCACAGAGTTATAATTACCAATTATTTAAGAAGCTAATCATAGTGGATTACTTTTAGTTTATTCAAAAATCATAAATGTTCATTTTTTCCTCACTTTACATATAAGGAAATTAAGGTATAGGGTTAAATAATTAGAACAAAAAGATGCTATTGATAAACAGTGGCTCTGCGGTTACAAAATACTCTCTATTTCAGATTCTTAGTGACATGGGAAAGGAATAAATTTTGTAGGAAGAAATATGCTAATGAGGAATTTGACAAAAGTATCAAAGGTTGGATGTATCTATGTTAAGATTCTATCTGACAAAGTAAGTGAATGACTTACACATGTACATGTTATATAGTTTATGATGGGTTTCATATCTGTTTCCTTACACAATGACCCTGTGAATTGCCTCATTTTATTTTTCAAAAATGTTAAAATTGCAGCACTTAGAGAGGCTATGTGGCTTACCTAAGGTCAAACAATGTAGTGTGTAGCAGAACTGGGACTTAAGTTGATACTCTGAGTCAAAATCTAGTTCTTTCCTTTATACCATTTCTATAACTCTCAAAGCATAGCTTTCCCTCATATATGGGCCTTGAATATACTGTATAAATCACTTGAGATGCCATGTTTAGTTTGTTTCAAAACTGTTACTTACATAAATGTAAATATCAATTTTTTTGTTATTTATTGTTATTTCTTGGCAAAAGTGATATTGGATATATAGGCATTTGGATTCAGAATGTCAATAACTTCATTCAGAGTAATTGATTCTTTTCTGCATCTTGTTATATATGTCACTCCAATGTAATGTCTAAGTTTACTGAATTCAATGGGATGTTCCTGAACCACCATAAGTTAAAATCAGAGTACTACAACGAGAACAATGCATAGTAGATTGCAGTGTAGTGCAATACTTTGTAAAATTTTCTTATATGTTTGTAGGACTGTGAGTTCTAACCAAATTTTGACTGACAAACCCTTTACTGTGTCAGACCTAAGTGTTATCTTTTCCAAGGCAAAATATATTTAACTAGAATTTGGAATGAGGTATTTTGTATTAACATTCATTGTCTTGTGATTCCAGTGTGGAATCCATAAAGGATACAAATTTAATAGTAAACAATGGCATCATGTTCAACCAATAAGCAACTTAGATGGGCATGAAGGTTGAGTTTTCCATTCCAAGGTTCCTGTCTTTAGCACTCTAAAACACATTGTAGTATACACATATCAGAATGCATGTGCACACACTTTAGGTTCTGTGTTATTGTCCTGTCTGGCTTGTTCTATGGTTTAAAATATGTCATTTTATTTCTTTTTAGTGTCATTTTTACCCTTTATAGTGTGTCTACCAATTTTCAAAAAAACAGCTCTGACTTAAATGAAATATAAATATAGTCAGAGATAACCAATAATAAATACTTCTAGTGCTAAATCTTTTTTTTAATGTGGAAAAGTGACAACTTGATTCATGCTAAAAAAAATATTCTAAGGGAAGTGACATTTTCTTAATTCCAACATTGCTCTAAATAGAAAGATGGACAGAGTTCTTGTGGTGATTTCCACTGTACAAATGAAGAAAGATTCAGATATCATGCAAAAAAGGAGGAAAAGACACTTATTTTGGTTATTGATTTTTCCTTTGAATTGCCCATAAATTTTACCATGCAAGATGTGTTGGGAAATCTAAAAGTTATTAAAAAGATTGTATCACTATGTATAATCAAAACATCATTGCTAAATAAAAAAAATCCATTTATTTTATTCTTTTTTTAAAAAAAACCCTTGAAAAGTAAAAAAACAAAAAATATGAATCGAAAGGGAACAACAGTATACACTGAAAGTCATCACAGATCTACTTTAATGATACACAATCTGTTAGCTATCTGATAACTGTAAACAGACTAATATTTCGAGAAGTATAGGATGAATCACTTGTTTAGAAGCATTGAAGAGAAGATGAAGCAGCTCTGAGTGAGTTGTGAAGCAGTGAATAAGGATGTATTCCACCACAGGAAGCCATCAATATTTGTTTTTTATGTCAGAGTGAGGAATAAATCTGTTAGCTAATTTGTATTCTCCACAGTTAATTCCAGTGTTCCTGCTTGAGTATTTTTGTTTCAGAATGAGTGCTGCACAGCTGTTTAATGGTGCCATCAAGAAATCAGAAAGTCATGGTCCCTTGGAGACAGAGAGGCATTGTAAAGTATGATATCAAACCACAAATGATGAAATACTATTACCTTCAGACATCCTATAATTCTCTTTTCAGTTCTCTCCCGCTCTTCTCTTTTCTTCTTTCTCCCTCTTTCTCAAACCCAGTATGATTGGATTTGTTAATATTCCCTTCATCTTAAAAAGTAAGTCTGTTCAGACTAAAAGCAAAGTAACTGCTAGCTTAAATGGTTAAAGGATTGCTTTTGTTGCAATTGCAATCTTTTTGGAAAACTGTCTTTTAGCTTAGTTTGCTTTAGTGATGATGTTGTGAATACAATTAAACAAATTAAATAATTTCATATGGAGAAAGGCCTATATTTACAGATTGCTCTTAGGTAAATCACAGTATCTATATTGTAGCTTATATTTATGTATGAACCTGTGATAGAATGTAAGTTTTTGAAAAATAATTCTTATTTCAATTTGATATTAGAACATAATACTATATACCTTTTTTTGTTCTGTAATGCTACATACTTTGCCTTCTTTCATTATTTTTCTGCCTTGTTTACATGATCTGAACTTGTTGCATTCTTTAACTTTAAAGGAAAATTGAATCCTTGACTTGACTTGAAATTATGACAAGAAAGTGACAAAACCAGACTTGTACCTCTGAACTCTCCTTAAATAAGATTGAAATGTGCTTAATGTAGTGTCACTGAAAGTTCCAGATAAGAATTATATTCTACTGGTTACAAACCCCTGCAAGTATTTATTGTAGGTATAAAGACTGAGCTGCCTTGCTGATAAAATAAAGACTAAATTAGTGCTCATCTACCAGTGGGTTCAAAATTTTACGTACCTAACCCTGAATTATACCCCACATCTTTAAAATTAAAAAAATAAAAAACCTAGCAAACTGTGAAATAATTAATCTAGGGAATATTTGAAAACAAAACCAAATGTTCTCTTTTACTCAAGGAAAAACAAACAAACAAAAACCTCCTCGACAAATCAACTATATACAATTCAACTGGTAATATTGCTAAGCCATCATGAAGGCTTGCCTTGCCTTGAAATGCAAAGTTCTAAGTATAATAAATATTTTTTATTCTCCCAAATATATTTAATGACAGAATTTCTTTCTCCAATTCTGATTGTTTTTGTGTCTTTAGTTGTCATATTAAAATCAATAAATATTAAAATGGTCTGTTTCTGTAAGAAAAAATATTTTATTATTCTCAAACTGTATTTTACCTACATAAAATGCTGTATGTCTTTTCACATCTATGCATATAGTGTATATAAGCTGAGTAGGGTCACATATAGTTGTATTTAAAAAAATATTGACTACTATAAAAATTTAATAAACTATGTTGATGTTTTCCTGATTGATCTGAAACATCATTTGACAAGATATAGATGATAGAATATATTTTTAAATGCTTATGAGTATATGAATGACTAGTAAAATTTGTAGAATTAAGAAAATATAAGAGCATATATTCATCTCTATTCTCTTTGTGTTAAATATTTCATTTGAAGATATAGATGAAAGGGGTTTATTTTCCAGGATATAGAGTTTTTTTTTCCCCAGTAATACTTTATTAACAATATATAACTGAAATCTTTATTGTTATTTTTGTGAGGGGAGAAAGGTGGTAAAAGAAACGTTTATAAAAATATTCAGTTGAGAAAACAGCACATTTTATTTCATAGGTCTCTAAATTGTGCCGACAATGAAATAAAAATTTCAATTTTAAATTTGTTTGCTCACTATTATAATTATAAAGGTCTTTAGAGGAAAGCTTATTTCAGAATCATTCCTATGAATGTAAAGAAGGTCATAAAGGTTTTGTATTGATTCTCACTTCTGGTATTTCATTAATCATCTGGTGCTATAATTTTTAGTTTGCAGCACTATGAAGTTAATTCCTGTTTACTTTGAAGGGCTAAAGTTATGTCTTAGAAAATTGCATATTTGAGACAAATGATGAAATGTGTAATCAAATGAGAAATAACATACTTTGCAGGAAATATTACATGTTGTAAACTTGTTTGGTACACAAGGGATTTAAACAACTTCCTTGCCCCCCAAAACATTAATGTTAGAACTTTGCATTCTAACCACACATACTTTAAGAAAGTTCTATGCCGCGGGGCTCCATGGCTCAGCCTGTAATCCCAGCACTTCGGAAGGCCGAGGCAAGTGGATTGCCTGAGCCCGTGGGTTCGAGACCAGCCCGAGTCACTTGGCGAAGCAAGACTTTGTCTCTACAATGAATCAAAAAGTAGCAAGGTGTGGTAGTGTGCGCCTATAGTTCTGGCTACTTGGAAGACTGAGGCGGAAGGATTAGGTCGAGGCTGGGGTGTCCCTAAGTGTGTCACTGCGCTCCAGCCTGGGCAACAGAGTGAAACTCTGACTCAAAAAAAAAAAAAAAAAAAAGAAGAAAGATTCATGCTGTCTTCGGTCCTGAAATATATAAACAAAGAAATAAAAATCTACTGTATTCAGTCAACTAACTGAACACCACACGTAGCTTATGGCTCAATAGTGTAATTTGCTCATGCAGTGGCATTAGAGATGACACAATAGTACAGTTTGTTTTATGTCGGCTTTCCTAGAACTACTAGAGGTATAGTTTCTTTCCTTCTAAGTTTTAGTTATGCACCGAGCAGAAAGTGTACCAAACCTCAGAAACTGAAGAGTCAATTGCATTATAAAGACACATCATTTACATGTGTATAGGGGCAACTCTGTTTCAGAAAGCCAGTTTTCTAAAAATCATCATAATTATTTGCCTTATGAACTCTTTCTCATCTGCTTGAGATACAGAAAGTAGAGAGATTGTTGTTCTTTTATAGTTTTCAAATAGAAATGGTCTACAGTTCTTGTAGCTCTCACTTTCTCAGTGGAGCTCACCAATGCATACTGACTTAGCTCAGGGATGGAATGAAAAGAAAATCATGCAAAAATTTTTAATTATGTCAAGAGAAGTATAGAGAACCATATAGTGGATTCTTCATAAGGACACATTGTCAAAACCAACACAATGTTTATGAAGCGATAGAAATAGAGAATTATTGGGAAAAGTAGTAGACTAGAGGAACCTTGTGTAATTGTTCTTAATGTATTATTTATATTCACATACAGCTCTAAGAATTATAAATAGATATTATTACTTAGCAGATTTGAATTTCATCTGTGTTATCTAACAAAAGAATAATAAAAACTTGCAAGGAGCTTTCCCAGAAATTCAAGTAACACTTACATTACTCCATTACTCTTGATAATTTAAAGTTAATAATTGCAAAATTATTCACTAAGTACCCTACTCTGTTCCAGGCACAATGCTAGGGACTGGAGAAACAGTCCTATGGTTCAGATGCGACCACTGAAGTTTATGTGTTGAAAACTTAATCCCCAGTGCAACAGTGTTGGGAAGTGAAATCTATTAAAAGATGATAAGGTCATGAGGACTCTGTCCTCACGAATGGATTAATGTTCTCATTGCAGAAGTGAATTAGTTATCGTGAGAGTAGAATTGTTATAAAAGCAAATTTGGCCCCCTCTTGCTCTCCCCCTCTTGCCATGTGAGGGCTTCTGCCATGTTGGATGCAGAAAGAAGGCCCTCACCAGATGCTAACACTTGATATTTGACTTCCCAGCCTCCAAAACTGTGAAAAATAAATTTCTTTTTTTTATAGGCATAGGTATTCCATTATAGTGGCACAAGACAGAAGAAGATGGAAAATTTGTACTGAGAAGTGGTATTGTTACTACAATAAATCTTTGAAAATGTGGATGCAGCTTTGGAACTGGGTAATGGTTGATACTGGGTGAATTTGGAGAAGCAGTATAGAAAAAGTCTATCATTCCATAAATGTAGTGTTAAGGATAGTTCAGGTGAGGGTTCAGAAGACAAAAAAAAAAAAAAAAAAAAAGGAAGGGAACGTCTGGAACTTTTTAGAGATGATTTAAGGGGTCATAATCAGAATGTTGGTAGAAATATGGCTGGTAGCGCTGGGCTCGGTGACTCAGCCTGTAATCCCAGCACTTTGGGAGGCTGAGGTGAGTGGATTGCCTGAGTGCGGAGGGTTCGAGACCTGCCTGGGCAACTTGGTGAGACCTCATCTCTACAATAATTAAATAAATAAATAAACATTTATTTGGCGTGCACCTGAAGTTCTGGCTACTTGGAAGGCTGAGGTGGAAGGATTGCCGGAGCCCAGCAGGTCGAGGCTGTGGTGGCCCGTGAGCATGCCAGTCTGGGCGACAGAGTGAAACTCCAACTCACAAAAAAAAAAAAAAAGAAAGAAAGAAAGAAAGAAATATGGCTGGTAAAGCTCATTCTGATGAGCTCTCAGATGGAAATGAAAAACAAGGTATTGGAAACTGGAGTAAAGGCCATTTTTGTTAGAAAGTGGGGGAAAAAACCACTTGGCTGTATTGTTTCCATGCCCTAACATTTTCATGGCTACATGGCAGAGTTTAAGAGCAATGAACTGGGGTATCTGATCAAAGAAATATCTAAGCAAAGCATTCAAGATGCTTTATAGTTTCCCTTGGCCATTTACAGTAAAATGAGAGAAGGCAAAAAAAAAAAAAAAAAAAAGAGAGAGAGAGAGTTAAAGATGAAATTTATAATGAAAAGCAAAGCA
The DNA here is from genome assembly GCA_963574415.1 of Tarsius wallacei. Taxonomy (NCBI): domain Eukaryota; kingdom Metazoa; phylum Chordata; class Mammalia; order Primates; family Tarsiidae; genus Tarsius; species Tarsius wallacei. The sequence continues at coordinate 26,046 of CAUYQG010029386.1, forward strand.
GAATGGAAAGATTTGGAAAACACTCAGCAAAGAATAAAAAATGTGTTTGAGAAAGAATACTAAGGGTGTGGTCAAGCAAACTTTTTTTTTTTTTTTTTTTGCTAAAGAGATTAATATGGATAGAAGGAAGTTAGATTTGATTTATCAAGACGATGGGAGAATTACCCTAAAGGCATTTCAGAGATTTTCAAAACAAGGTAAGATCTAGGGGGCAAGGTTTCCAGAGAGGTGGCTGTAAAACCTCTGCATTTCCTTCCCAGGGCCACCTAAGGACTTCACCGCCTATATTTGAATGCAATGTTTGTCAGCTGCCCCAGCCACAATTCAAGCAGGTCCAGGTGAGGCTCATGCCACAGCTCCAAAGGGCAGAAGTGGTAAGCTTTGATGGTGTCCATGTGGTTCTGACAAGATTGGTCTTGTTATACAAACTAGTTTGGTCCCCTCTTGCTTTCTCTTGCCACATGAGGCCTTCTGCCATGTTGTGATACAGTAAGGAGCCCTCGCCAGATTCTGACTACTTGATGTTGGATTTCCTAGTCTCCAGAACTGTGAGAAATAAATTTCCTTCTTTTTTTTTCAATAAAGAACCCATTCTCAAGTATTCTGCTGTTGCAGTACAAAACAGACATACAATAATTCTTGAACTTATGATTCCACTGAAAAGATAAAAGCAAATATGTTGTCAAATTTTGTGGCAAATGAGAGGAAAATGCAGAGTGCTATTTACATTTGTAGTATGGAAACTTTCGAATGAACACAGATATACAAAAAAATAGTATATTAAACCCCTAGGTACCTATCATTCAGCTTCAATAGTTATCAATGGATGGCAAATACTCATTGTATTTTTTACTTTCATTCTCTCCTTACTCTGCTGGCTTATTATAAAGAAAATACTAGATACAATAGGATTTCATTCATTAAATATTTCAATATGTTTCTCTAAAATATGAGTCTCTTTTTAAAACATACTGTCTATTAAAGTATCATGCTTTAAAAATCTAATAGTATTATTTACTTAATACTGGCTAATAATACATCAGTGTTCCTATTTCCCTTGTTGTCCAAAACATCGTTGTTAGACTTTGTCCAAGTCAGGCCAAAAAAAATTCTTCACATGACATTTATTTGCTTGATAGGATTTTTCCTAGCATTGTGTATGAAAATTTTAAACCTGTCAAGTAAAAAAATGTTGCAAATTACAGTAAACACACATTTACTCAATAGGATAAACTAGATACTTGTTCTATCACATATCTATTCTTCTACCTATTTCTCCATTCAATCACTAATCCATGTTAGTTTTTTTTTTTTAGAAAGCAGGATTTATTGAGAGGACAGAAAAGTGGGAGGGGGCCTGAAGGGATTGCCCTCATCTTAATTTTTAAAGCTGTCTATAAAGATATGTGACTGGGATGGAGGGTGTGAGAAGAGTGTTAGAGACATGTGCAGCTGAAGCAGATTGAGGTCAGATCATAAAAAGCCAGGTTTTCTTCATTAAGAAGTGTGGACATTACCTTATATTCTTGGGCAAAAAACAGAAAGATGGTATGTTACACAGTGATAAGTTAAGGAGAAATGTTAAAATGAGAATTGAAAGCAAAAACGGTTGGCAGATGGCAGATTTGCAATTTTAAAGGGATGCTAGTGTAGATTTCACTAAGAAGGTAACACTTGAATAAAGACTTGAAAAGGAGTAAGTGGGCTGGGCCAGTGTCTCAAGCCTATAATCCCAGCACTTTAGGAGGCTGAGGCGAGAGGATTGCCTAAGCCCACGTGTTCGAGACCAGCATGGGCCACATGGTGAGATCTTGTTTCTACAATAAAAAAATTAGCTGGATGTGATAGAGCTCGCCTGTAGTTCTGGCTACTTGGAAGGCAGAGACAGAAGGATCACCGGAGCCCAGCAGGTTGAGGCTGCGGTGGCCGGGAGCATGCCACTGCACTCCAACCTGGGAGACAGAGTGAGACTCCAACTCAAACAAACAAACAAACAAACAAAAACAAAAAGTAAAACAAAGCAAAAGGAGTAAGTGAGAAAGATAAGTGGATATCTGGGGGAATGAAAATTCCAAGGGAGGGAATAGCAAGCAAAGGCCCTGAAACTAGAATAAATTGGCATTTGTTTTATCATTCTAATAAAGCATAATTATGCAAACATTATGAGGATATTATAACAGGGACAGCATAACAATATAATGAAAAGTTACCCATAATTCTGCTACTGCTGAAAATTAAATTAATGTTCTATTCTTTTGTCTTTTATGTTTTTATACATCCAAGTTCACCTAAAATTATGTTTGTGAAAAAAATGGTATATACACACATCTGTATAGTTAATTTTAGATGTTAATTTATTATAAATGTTTTCCATGTTACCATATAGCCTACTTAATTATTACTTAGCTACCTGCTTATTATTTCATCAAATACAAAACCATGAAATATTTTACCTAGCCATTTTCCTATTGTTAAATAATTTAAGTGGTATATCTTTTTCTTCTTAAAAATATAACAGTATCTTATACAATTAATTGCTTCTTTAAAAAATCAATTTTATTTGTATATTTAAGGTTTATAACATGCTACTAAGGAATTCTGTACATATGAACAGTAAAATGGTTATTTTAATGTCTAATCTCACAGGCTGGGCGTGGTGGCTCAAGCCTATAATCCCAGCACTTTGGGAGGCTGAGTCTGGAGAATTGCCTGAGCCTGCAGGTTCGAGACCAGCCTGGGTGACTTGGTGAGACCTCGTCTCTACAATAAAAAAAAAATTAACCAGGTGTGGTAGCGTACACCTGTAGTTCTGGCTACTTGGAAGGCTGAGGTGGAAGGATTGTCTGAACCCAGCTGGTCAAGGCTGCAGTGGCCATGAGAGTGCCACTGCACTCCAGCCTGGGTGACAGAGTGAGACTACAACTCAAAAAAAAAAAAAGTATAATCTCACAGTTACCTTTTTTTTTGTTTTTGTGGCAAGACCAACTAAAATATATTCATTTAACTATAATCCTTTTCAAATATTTATTTAAGAAAAAAATTAAACAAAATGGAATAATAGTATCAAAAGGATGAACATTTCAATGATTTTGCTTTCCCAAGAGATTACATTAAATTGCACTTCAAACAAATAGTATATTGTTTTGTCAACTTTACAAATAAGAGTAATTGAGTTAAAAATTAGAGGATGTGTTTTGATAATTTAAGTTATAAATAGAATATTAAATTTTTATTATTAGCAAACCTTAATATTATACTATGTGTTTCTTTAATAATTATAGTTGTTAATATACAGATTATATGCTGTAAGTTTTTACATGGCCTTAATTTTTTTATTTTAAACATCTTACAAATGTTATTTCTCAAAAAAAAAAAAATTAAAAAACGGACAAATATACTCACTGCTTGTTCTTTGCTTTACTTCTGGAAATACAAGCAAATATCTGTAAAATATACCTGAAAATGTAAATGATTACTACTAATTTATTCAACTGTTTTTATTTTTTTGATTATATATATATATATTACTTTGTATTTGAAACTTAAAAAGCAAGACTATAAAACTCAGCTCTATTTCTGTATCAGAGGCAAATGGGACAAACAAGCTGGTCTCCCTTCTCTTCCAGCCCCTCCCTTATCCCTCTCTCAATTCAAATAAAAGCATACATGAAGACTTGGTAGTCATGTTAGAGGGAATACATTTTTTTATTAAGATGTGGGAAACTGGAAGAATGGTGTTCTGCTAATAAACAAGACAGTGCAGAGGGCATCCCTACACAGTAGGTTCAGAAATGTACTGCAGTGAAAATAGGGACACTATTACATGGAAGAATACTAAATGTCCTCACATTTAGAATCTGTGACTATTGAGCAAGGTAAGTTTTGGAGCAATCAGTATTTAGATCATCACATGAAATGGCCCTCACCTGAACAGCTGTATCTATTCATCTTGTTTTACTTTTATTCAAGACATGAATGCAACATTTGTATATTTATTTTTCACCACTTTCCTCAGAATGCAAACTCTATCAGAATAGGAACTTAATCTGTTCTGTTCCAGTGCTCGGAACGGTGCCTGGCATAAAATAGGTTCTCAATACATGTGGTATGAATAAGCCAAATCCAAAAATCTTGCTACATCTTTAAAATGCTCAAAGTTTCTCTGTTCTTGGATATGTATTTCAGTGGTCTCTACTCTTCGTGGCTTCAATTAAATTCTATAGGTCCCAAGTTCTTCCTGGGAATTTTGTCTAGGAAGACTGTCATACTTATATTTCCATGATGTTTTGCATGTTCGTCTTTTCTGAAACATTCAAAAGCATTTTCATGGGACATAAGAGGTTCATCAGAACTTTTGGCCAAGGATAATTTTGATCCAAACATGTATTTTGTTTTTAATAATTTAGAATTGTATCCTTGACCTCTCTAACTGCATTAGAAGGTGTCATATTTAATTGCTTATACTGTGTCATCAATAGAGTGGGGCCTGGAGGACTTCTACAAAATTCTTCATTTAGAAAAAATTTCCCAACTACTTTAATGGAATGTGCCTTTGTGGCCTCATGCACTATTTTGTTGTTGTTTTTAAACACAACAAAGTGGCAGTTTTGCTTCTGGCCACACTATAACCATTCCTGAGCACTGATGTAACTTCAAAAGCATGAAAAAGTATGCTATGCTTTTGAAATTGGGCAGAGAATGCACATAAACATATCCTATGAGAGCAACATTTCTAAAAAGCCATTTGCTATTAAGCAGTTTCAAATTTTCTTTTATTTCTGTTTTCTGTAAAAGCAAATTATTTTTAGTCAGTATTCTCTTTCTGTTTTGCTTCTACTTAGTTTATCATAAGGGAAATTTTGATCTTAAAGTTTTGTTTTTCTAAATTTCTTGTGATATTTTTTGTTTTGTTTTATACCATATTGCCAAAACATTTCTGCTGCTGTGCTCCTAAGAGGGGTTTTAAATGAGAAGTTCTCAGTAATATTTGTTTAACTGTTCAATCTTCATTTAGACTCTGAATAGCAGCCCTATCAGAGGCCTGGTATAGAGCAAGAGGGAATCATTCATCTGATTTAAGATTTTTAATAAAAAGTGAAAGTTAAAAGTAATTTGCCTAAAAGGGAAGGTGCCAAAGGGGGAGGAAGAGAACAACTAATGAAATTTCTGTGTTAGGGTGAATACAGAAATATAAGAATGAAAAAACATAAAGGGAATGGTGAATCTAACACTACAGTAAATCTACCAGGGACAGACACCCAAACAAAGGATCAGAGAATACGGTCCATTGAATCTTCACAACAGAAACTAAGGTTATGGTATGAAAGTCATTCTAATACTTAGGTAAATGGAAACAGATAGCTAGACAATTAAAGTCCTACATCTTTTACAAATAGTTGTTTAGTTTGAATTGTGGTCAGTGCCTATTTATTAAACATCTTCTGTCTGAATTTGTTTTTACTCCACTTATTTTACCTCAGGTCATCCTAGCAGTAATACTGGGATGTAGATAGTATTTCCATTTTACATAAGAGAAACTGAAGCTCAGAAATTTTAAATAACTTGCAAAAATTTCACAGCTAGTAATTGTTCAAGCTAAATTTTATTACCAGATGGTCTGATTCTAAATACAGTATTCTTTTCGTTATATACAAACTTTCCCTGTTCGACCTACAGTGACCAAAATAAATGAGAAAACAGTCAGATGTCTACTGTGTGCTTTATAGACATACTCATGTAGATCAGAATCATGATGAGCAGTGGTCATGAAAAAGGTAAGGAAAATTAGCAAAATATTTTCTGATTTCAGGAAGAAAAAATGTATTTCAAAATAGTATTTACAAATGTCACATATCTTATCTGTCTAGTTCTGTTTAGCTTTTCCTGATTTAAACTGTTTTTCCCATCTCTCCAGTCTCTGATGAGACAACAACCAGAATCAAAGAAAGTAAGAGAGAGCAAGCTCCTTTTATTGTAACAAGATTACATACGTGTACATGCAAAGGAATGCGACCTCAAGTATAGACTATTAAAAGAATTTGTTGTTAACATTCTTTTCTATTAAATATTTCCTTCAAAGCAGAAGATAGACATATACCAGAAAACAATAGGATTGAAAAGTATCATTCTATATGTAAGTTACATGTGATTATGTTCTCCTTTTTAAATTCCAAGTCACTTCTCACCTGACAAGCAATTAAGCATGTGGAATAAAATAAATTGATGAAAATGTGATGTGCAAATAATGAAAATATATATTTTTTGATATTTTTATATGAGATGATTTGAGTAAAATTTTGAACTTTATTTTACAAATACACCTGTATTTAGATCAAGATAGTACAAAGAGGTGTAAACATTTTCTTTGCTAAACAACAATTTGGTTTGATGTTTATCCTATAATCTCATCATATTGCATTCTTTTTCTTCATCTCTTCCTCCCTCTTATTTTTGAAAGAGCTGCTATGAACCAAGAAGATAACAAAATGATTGTTTTGTACCTTGCTTTCTTTTTCAGACACTTTGAGGGTTACATTGTTGTATTGCTCCCATCAAGAGAAATAGAAGACTTCCTTTACTTATTGGAAAAATTTTACAGGGCCCAAATGCGTTTTATCTAAAAGTTCTCTTTTTCTAATGGGGTATACTGCCCCCTTCACTGTTCTACCCAAACAATATCTTATTAAATCCAGTGTATGTTCAAAAATGCATTCCTGAATCTGATTGTTGCTCTTACAGAATCACTCTCTTTTGAGCAGTTACTTGTGCTCTAAATGATTATCTTCACACTGATTGCATTTTACAATAGATTATGAATAACTGCTGGCATATGTTCTTTGTCATATTTGAGAATGGCAGCCATCATTGAATCCATTAGTAGAATGCATAACATGTAGAGAAAGAGAATGTATGAGTAAACAGGAACACAAAAGCTAGAGTCAGACTATTTGGGTTTCATGTTTCCATAACTTACTATCTCTAGGAGAGTCAATGAAGTTCTCTGGGTCTAGATATCATCAATTATGAAATGTATATCCTAATATACTTAAAATTTGGGCCAATTTAGAGAATAAGTGAGTTAATTTGAGTTTATGTAAAGCTCAAAAAAGATACCTTGCATATAAGTGTTTAATAAATATTAGCCATTTAATTATAATAATGATAAAATTATTTTATTAGTATTTTAATTTTCTTTTTATTGATATACTGATAATTTTTCTTGGATATTTGCAATCTCCATTATTACTGTACATTTTACTAAATTCATGAATTGTGACAACAGCAGGCTAGGCTTAAACATATAACCTGCTGTCTCCTGGGATTGTATCATGAAAGAGTGATCTTGACCTCATTAAAATGGGGTCATAAAATGAGCTAGGTCCAAGTCAGTTGTTGACTGCTCTTACCGGAGTAATTATATTATATGATGTCAAGTTTATTTTTGTTATAAGAAGATAACAATGGTACCTTTTTGTATAGCACTAACAGAGTATCCTATTGCAACTTGAACTTAAAAATACCAATTAATTGCAAATATTCTTTGAAACTGTCATATTTTTAGTTTCATTTTTGCCTTTCATGTGACTTATCAGGCAAAACTTGACATTCTTGGTAAGTTGCAAAAACAAACACATTTTTATGAATGAAAAAGTGAAAGAATTTATATGAGAAGTAGCTTCCTTCACTGCTCAAACAAAATGACAATCATTTGTTTCCTGTGTGTTTTGTTTACTGGACACCCTTTTTGTTAGTGTTATTAGTACTTAGGAGTAAAGGATGTGCTAATTCACTGCACATTATTTTAAAAGGTCCCCTGCATATCCAACTGTGAACTGTTGATAAGTCACACTATTGGCATAAAGAAGAAGGTATGACTGCACATGTGTGATTTATATATCTATTTCTGTGTTTTCTCCTGCCATCTGTACAGTAGCAGAGAAGCTGAATCACATACCTCCATTTATTTAATGACTATATTTAACTCCCATATTGTTCCCAGGATGCAATAAAACTATATTAATGATTACAAGAAAAACATTAATAAAGAAGCAAATCAAAGAACTTGTGGGTTCAGCCAAAATGAACTTCCTCACCCATGCTGGCTCATGTGAATACCGATCTGATTTAGGTTAAGTTTTCATTACCTTATTTCTCCATTTGAAAGGTTGTATGAATACTAATGAAAGCAAAGGGGTATCAAGATGGGCAAGCATGAAGAATATAATACTGCAAGGTTTTCAGTAGTCCCACATGGAATTATAATACAATAAACACAGTGGTCGGATATTAATAATAAATATGTAAATGATTTACTCTTGAAAATAGCTAGCTGTTCTTCAAAGGTGAGGAACATTTATTTAATTATTTCTGCTGAGTGAGTAGTTTGGAGAAAAGCTGATTTCAATGCTTATGTGCTCCTTGGGAATGAGGCAGGCTGGTTAAAATAAAAACAAAACAAATAATCAAATAGCACAACTACGTGGGTTGTTGAATTTTTTTTCGTTAGTTTGCTGCATGCTGATTTACATGTCTGAGCAAAATGAGAAAAATGGATAGTTCAGACCTCTTAGAACAGAGCCTTCCTTTTGCAAATAGACCATGATTATAATATATAGTGATGTGATATTGGATATAGATTCTCTGAAATGAAATTAAGTCTCTTTGGGCTCATTCTCACTACTGAATTTTATGAGAGGAAGTGTATACTCTAGTTGGACTGTTAAGGCCTGCATTCTAAGGAAATAAATGAATATTTAATGAGTTCCAATCATGTATGAGGCCACATTAGGCCCTCTGAAAAATAAAAAGTAAAATACATGGTATTGATGCTCAAGGCACTGGATCAATTAGAGGTATAAACACATGACATGAAATATTAGCAATAATTGAGTCCTTCAAGTGGGGTTTGTTTTTAAATCCTGGATCACCTGTCAGTTCAGTGACTTGGGGAATTTATTGGAATACTTTGAACTTCACTTTCCTATCTGTGTAATAGGAATAACTAAACGTAACTTGCAGGATTAAAATCAATATAAACAACTATTTGCATGATGCCACAAGCCAAAAAACACACTGTGCATTTTGTACATAGCCTGCAAATGTCCCCAAATCTTTAGGTTCACAATATTATAGCTGAGCTTTTGAAAATTTAAGTATAAAACTAAACTGCTGTGATGAAAACACCCCAAAATGCAGTGCCTCCAACAAGATAAATGTTTAGTTATCAAATGATCATCTAGGGCAAGTATGCATACTCTGCTCCAGGAAGTCAACTAGGAGTTTCAGCGAGTGGGTCAGCTTTTGTTCTAATTGTATCTAATTTCAACATAAAGTGAGAGAGAAATGAGTTCAGGGCAAGCATCTTTTTCATGAAGCAACCTAGAGATGGTAATTCTTCATTCTGCTACATTCCACTGGTGAGCATCGACTCATATGATCACACCTAGGTATTGGAGAGTCAGTATAATCACTAGCTGCATAACCATATGCATAAGAATAAAGAAAAAAATAGATTTAGGGAGAATACTGGTTTGCCACATTTATTCACAGTTACACAGCAATAATGTTGTTAAATTTTCAGTTTATTTCTGCTTGTAGTTGACTACCAAACGTATATCTCCAGGTTATGTCACTCCTCTGTGTTCCGTGTAGATAAATTCTGCCTTACTTAAATCCTCTATTTGAAGGTCTCAAAACCATTTTATACTTAACAAGCGTGCATCTTATCTCTTGGTCTTCTTTGTAAACCTAGGCCTTTTTTAGTAGTTTCCTACTCCAAAAGAACATTTACTTAGGCAACCCATTGACATTAAAGACATAGTCTTTATCAATCTCCACTCCCTCATCTCTCAAGTCACATGTACATCAAGCCCTAAAGCTTTTGCCTTCTGAAAACATATAACTACATCCCTCTTTTTTCCCCCACTATGTCCATTCTAAGGCATGGCACCATTCTTTCTAACCTAATCTAAGATACTTTTCTAAATAGTTTATTCATGTCCACCTTTATATACCATCAGTCTAAGTCTTCGTATCACAGCTAGAAATGGCATTGTAAATGGAGTTTTGTCCTGTTTTACACTCTACAAATCTACTATTATACCCCAACTTAAAATTTATCAATGACTTTCTAATGTCCTTAGTTGAAGACCAAGACAAAAATCTTCAGTGTCATCCATAAAGCCCTTCATGTTCTGGCTCTACATATGCTGACTCGGTTCACATTTTACCTTGACTTCTCTTATATCAACCTCTTGTGGATTCCTCCTAAGTCCCATGCTATCACCATGACAACATTTTTCTTGTGTAGTTTTTTCTACATAAGTTATTCTTCCCTCCCATTAAGTAGATTTCAGCTTGATAATATGTTAAAAACACTTTCTCTGAGCTTTTGGATATTATCAAATTTCCTTCTTATATAGACTCAAGGTACCAAGAATATGTCATTCTAGTAACATAAAATCAATATTGCATTTATTTGTCTTATCTTTTTTTGGGGGGGGGGTTGCAGTCTCACTCTGTCACCCAGACTGGAGTGCAGTGGCCGCTCCCGGCCACCGCAGCCTCGACCTACTGGGCTCCGGTGATCCTTCCGCCTCAGCCTTCCAAGTAGCTGGAACTACAGGCGCGCACTACCACGCCCGCTAATTTTTGATTTGTTGTAGAGATGAGGTCTCACCAAGTTGCCCAGATGGGTCTCGAAACTGCGGGCTCAGGCAATCCACTCACCTCGCCCTCCCAAAGTGCTGGGATTACAGGCTGAGCCACCGAGCCCGGCCTTGTTATCTATTTAATTGTCTCTACCCACTAGACTGAGCTTTGAGTACATGTACTGACATTTTTCTTGCATTATAGAAAACTAATAATGAATATGTCTATATGGTCCATGATAAACATTCAACAGGTATTTTTAGAAAACATAGTTAAATATGGTTAAATTCACAATCAAAATATTCCTCAGTTGTTTTAGATGAGTAGTAAAATATAGAATCATGAAAATTCAAGGAAAAAATATAATATCAAATTAAAAGGGTAAAGATTGTCCTCACCAAGAATGCAGCTTTTAAGACAGGCAATGAATGATAAATATTTTTCAAAAATAAAAGAATAATATGTAAAAACTTCAGAAGACAAAAAGGAGAAGAGCCAGTTTGAAAAGTTTGTGTATTATTGGTGTTCAAAGTGACAGTGGCTAGGGAAGAATCAAAAGGAAGAATCTTTTTTTTTTTTGAACTTATTTATTTATTTTTATTTTTATTTTTTGAGTTGGAGTTTCACTCTGTCGCAGCCTCGACCTGCTGGGCTCCGGCCATCCTTCTGCCTCAGCCTTCCAATAGCTGGAACTACAGGCATGTACCACCATGCCCGTCTAATTTTTTTTTTTATTGTAGAGATGAGGTCTCGCCAAGTTGCCCAGCAGGTCTTGAACCCACGGCCTCAGGCAATTCACTCACCACGGCCTCCCAAATTGCGGTATTACAGGCTGAGCCACTGAGCTTGGCCTAGGAAGAATCTTTGTAGGAAGATTATGAACATGGAAATTTGGGTCATAATCTAGAAGATGATTTAAGTCAAGCTAATGAATGGGAAAACCTAATTCACTTGAGGAGCCAGTGAAGAATGTTATCAGAAAGTATAGATGAAGAAGGAAGATGATGAGATGAGAAGCTATTTGGACTGTTTACTGAGGCATTCTGTGTCAATTTAGGTAATAAGGGTAGAAATAGAAAAAAAAAGCTAAAAAATTATTATAAGAAAAGACAACTTCATTTTTAGAGTGAAATAAAATCAAAGATGTCTATAATACTATTAAAGTATGAAAATGAAGTGCAGCAAACAGGTCAGACATAGATTACGAGGCATCTTAAACTCTCAAACAGTTCAAAACTATAGAAATGAAAGAGACTTTCAAAAAAGACAATAGAGAATGAAAGAAGCAGAGGACTTGAGTTTAAAGTTGCAGAGTCCCATATCAAAGATATCAAAGAAGGCATAAGACATAGCAAAGCTAAGTAAGATATATATAAGAGTATGGTAAACTTGAAGGGGTACACATGAGATTCACAAGGACATGCTGTCTGCATACATATTCCAGATGTTAAGTCCCTTCAAGGTCTATCTCTAATACAGAAACTTGGTTCAACCAAAGTCCCACTCTTCCAAGAGCAGCCCAAACACAGTGTGACTGGGCAAGACAGAGGTATAAGCATCTGACAGCTCAGTCAGACACAAGCCAATTCTGATGACTAATACTTATTTCAGAGTTGCCAGCACCCACATCTGGTTGACTAAGGCTATGACTGACATTCAGTGCAATTCAATGTCTTCTGCCCAATCCTGCTTTCTCCTTTTTCCTTTCACAAGTCTTGATACACACACACAAGCACACACACACAAATTTTGCACCTTAAATTCCATTCCAACATGTGCTTCCTAAAAGCTCCAGCTGTGATAAGAGCTGGGAAAAAGAGGATGTATAGCTTTAAGGATGTATTTCATAGTGATCACATAGAAATAAATAGAACTTTACAATTCTCAGATAACATTTACATGACTTCTTTCTGATACCTCATTCTCATGCAATTTTGTGAAGTTGTGAAGTCACTTTAGAAAAGGGGCTTGGCCGCACAGAGACTCACGCCTATAATCCCAGCACTTTGGGAAGCTGAGGTGAAAGAATTTCCTGAGCCCTCAGATTCGAGACCAGACTGGGCGACTTGGAGAGACCTCATCTCCACAATAAATTAAAAAAACAAATTAGCTGGGCATGGTGTCATATGCCTGTAATTCTAGCTGCTTGGAGGCTGAGGCAGGAGGATCACCTGAGCCCAGCGGGTTGAGGCTGTGGTGGCTGTGAGCATGCCAGTGCACTCCAGACTGGGTGACAAAGTGAGACTTCAACTAAAAAAAAAAAGAAGAAAACTGAGATTTAAGGATTTAATTTTTTCCATGAATTTTTCTATTCATTGGAAATGTGAATCTGGAACCCAGAAGAGGAATAATGGATTAGCAATCATGCAGTTAATTTTCTTAAAAGTTATACTGCTAAAAAAAAATAAAATGACAGAACTAGGGTCACAAGTAAATTCTTCTGTTTCTCAGCAAGGGTTCTTTTTAGTTCATCCTGCTGCCAAAAAAGGAGGAAAGTTGAAATAAAGTCTCAAACAGTGACAGATGTTGGAGTAGAACGAGAATGACCACTAATACATTGCTAAGATTTCTTAGAAAAGCCTGAATTTTAAATCGAAAGGTTGTGAAGGTCTTGGTATGCTCTGAGAATTCTGCAACATGCCTACACTGCAATACATTTCTGCATATGAATAATAATAATTCATTACCTGGCCTCTATATAAAAGAAAAGAATCTTTTTCAGAAATAATTTTCTCTCTATAATTTTGACTAGTTACTATGATAAACAAACACTGAAATAGAGTTTTTACCCAAACAAATAACGTGTAAAAGGAAATTGTGATGGTCAGTTCCCATAAGATATAATAACAAAGTCTATTCTATTGCCTAGGATGCCCTAGACCAAGTTCATCTGAACTTGATTATTTCTAAATATTTCTTGTCAATTTCAAAATGTTTGAACAATGGATTTCAAAATGCATACTTGTAGATTTGAAAGAATCAGTGAAAATTAAATTAAGATAATTCATGAATGTTATGCAGTTTAAAGAAAGAAACTGAAAAAATATTAGGTTTCTCAGATTGGAGGAGGTTTGTAGCCAAAGACTAAATAAATGTATATAAAGATGTAACATTTGGGTGTAGATCATATTTTTACTTCAGAAAGGAGATGGCTTTGTCATTTAGAATTATTCTACTGTAAATTAAAAAATTTGTGAACAGACTGCCTTGAAGAATAAAGAAGGATATTTATTATCTTACATAAAGGAAATTGAAAGGTTGGGAAAACCTCAGATATGTATAATTCAGTGGCTAATGATGCTTTCTGTGTAAATATTTTGCCATAGTTACTTATGGCTTCATCCTTCATCTTTTGAATTTTAGGATGGCTCCTCACAACTACTGGAGCAATATGTCTTACTTTTTTAATAGCCAGTGGGAGATAGATAAGCCCTACATAATATCATTTGAATGAATACTTTCTCAATTTTCCCAAGATGATATAGCTAATCTCATTCTATATTAATAGGGGATATTAATTCATTACATACCTTGAGTGTCTTCAAAAATAGTTCTTTCATGACCAAACCTGGCTGGGAAGGACTGAGTGGCAATGAATAAGCTAATAAAATCAAATTAGGGCTATGTTGGGAAGGAGAATCTGGGATATTTACTTACTGGCTAGGCAGTCAATAGGAGCCACTAGATTTTTTTTTAGATTGTACCTATCAGAATTCCACTGCAGGATACTGTCTTTATTTTTAAATTTGGAAACACTGATCTTGGTTTGTCTCTAGTACTCTTAAATACTGGTGTTTTATATCATTTATCTTAATTCACCCTGCTGCTCTCAGTAACAATCCTTGAACATTATTTATCTTGGTTTGGTTCACATTTGCTTAGCAGTTATCTTCCGACATGACTCTTCTTCATTAATTTCTCATTTATTAAGTTGTAGATGTATGATATTGTTTGGTTTAGTTTTTCCAATTCAATTCAACAATGTTTGCCTCAAATCATCCTTCTTCATCAAACTATCTTTGTCCCGTACTATTCTCTTTCTTTTACTTGGGTACATTAGCAATGATTGTATAATGAGATTCAATTTCTTTTACCTCCCATGCATTCACAAGTCATCTGATATCATTTGCTTCCATTCTCTTTGAGTCCATTCAGAGATTATTTATCTTTATTTCTTTTTTCTCATTGAGAACTTACGGAGTTAATGCCACATGCTAGCCTTTTCTGTAGGACAGTATTTCTGATCAAGATATTAGACATTTATACATGAACACTCTTAAGACTTCTCAGCTTCAATTGAGCCAAATATATATTTTCATCACAGCAGATAAATTCTACAAAATACACTCTAATGTTAAAAAAATGGAAATAAAAATAAAGTGACCAAGAACATCCTAGAGTGGGGAGTACTTAAACTATGTATCACTAAATATCTCTTCTGGATAATTCTCTATATGTGATTGTAGACAATATTTTGCAGAATCTGCATCTTAATCTACCTCCAAGGAGAAAACAAGCATAAATATTTTATGAGGTTCTGACAGTGTTTACAACCTCAGTGGTGACAGTTGGCTTCTATTTAAAACATCTGTAAGTACAAGGTCTAGATTTGCTCTCTGCCGGGGCATTGAAACTTGCCTGTCTAGAAGATATACTGCAAGATATCCTTTCAAATTCCAGTTAAGATTTAATGTTGAAAAGTGTATTGGTAAAGTGGGCAATAGCTCTATTATTACATGATGGTAAAATTATATTCATTTAATAGCTAATGTACATAGTCCTTTGCTAATTTATACCCAAACCAGTCACAACTCCAGCTCATCACTGCATTTGGTGATTTACATTTCAAAGAATCTATTTGGTATTATTTCAAAGGGTTTATGTATTTCTGACAAAATCTTTTTTTCTCCTTAAATCTTTTTTTCTCCTGATATTTTACTTAAAATGCAGCTACATAATTAAATCATTTTTATAACTCAGTGTTTTCAATAGTAATTTCTAATTAGAACCTCTCAGAATGTTGCAGGTGAATCTACCAAGCAACCCAGGTTTTCTGAAATAGATAAACATATATAAATATATTCACATATACAAACTCTAAATTTTTAGATTATGTGGACCATTTAGTTTTATATAACAGAATTTTGGCAATTTTACTACAGACTATACTATTGATGCCATCAAGATCTATCTCCCTTAAAAATATAATAACATATTGTGGTGCTCACATGGCAAGGTATGTAAATAGTGGTCACAGTGATATCAGATAACCTCAGCGTCTTAAGACAACTGGTGTAACACTGAAGTGATAACATTTTCTGATTCACAGAATTGTTTAGAAATCCTCTGACTTTATGAAACTTCATAGCACATAAAAAGCACAGAATATATCTTTCAGAGACTGATACAAAAATACGAAGATTTAAATAATACGTTTGCAAAATATCTTCTACATTCCCTTAGCAGTTCTGTTTCCTTACCTTCACCAAAACATTTGTCCTATTATGACTTAAAAAAGGGGAAGGAATACTACAGGGAAGATTTCTGATACTGTTAGGGAAATTCATTATTATTTTCTTAACAATCTAATAGTCCACATGGCCAATTAGATGATATTTTCCAGATTCCAGTGTACTATATTTCAATGAGGATGGCTGTGTTGCCCAAATTCAAAGCTATCATTCTCATATTCTCTGTCCTATAGAGGTGCTGTGTTCACATGGATTACAATAAAAAATTGCTTTCTGAAATGGTGCCATTTATTGGTGCTGATTTTAAGTCCTAAGTGCATTCTCACATTGTCTATTATTTATAAACCCCAGTTAATGATATGTTATATGTCAGGGAGCAAAAAGCCTGTCACTCACCAATAAGTCATATACAATGTAGAATATTGTAGAAAGAATTATTTGGCAGTGGAGTCCCAAAATCTACTCCAGTGGAGTTGGAAGTTTATGACAAAAAGAAAAAATAAAGACCCTTTAGTGAAAAGTTTTGTATAAAGCTAAATTTGTTGAACTTAAAGAATTGCCTTAAATTTTCCATTTAGGTTTTGGCAAATTTTTTAAATGGGTGAAGTTATGACAACAAACCCACTTTAAAATAGTATTCTATTATCTTATGAAATACTTGTTTGGAAATTACTGATGTAAGACATATCTTTAAAATTGATTATCATCACTCATCACTTATGTAAGTACCAGTCTGCTCAACTTCATAATCATTCCTGGTTTAAATGGAGGAGAGACCAGTGACGGTAGATTTGACATGTTCTTGTGGTCATTATAGTTAATTACAATTCTGATTTTACGCTAGTTCTTCAAATAGTTGCCACTAGACTTCTAATAATACCAATAATGTTTATTAGTGATGATAAACATCAAAGCATGTTAGAGTTTTGTGTCTGTTGCATGTACTAAGACATAGTTTTAACGGTTTTATAAAATAATGTTTGGTAGAGGTGAATGGGCATTATTTTAATTCTGAAATTCACAATTATGTTTTTAGTTGTGTATCAAAAAATATAGTCATAATGCTATTTTCAGTACTTTGTCTATGATGGTCAATTATGTGTTACATTATTTTGATTGTTTGATGCATACTTCTTTTTTTTTTTTTTTGAGTTGGAGTCTCACTCTGTCACCCGACTGGAGTGCAGTGGCATGCTCCCGGCCACTGCAGCCTCGACCTCCTGGGCCCCGGTGATCCTTCTGCCTCAGCCTTTCAAGTAGCTGGAACTACAGGCACGCGCTACCACGCCCGGCTAATTTTTGATTTATTGTAGAGACGAGGTCTTGCCAAGTTGCCCCAGTGGGTCGCGAACCTGCAAGTTCAGGCAATCCACTCACCTCAGCCTCCCAAAGCGCTGGGATTACAGGCTGAGCCATCAAGACCGGCTGATGCATACTTCTTAAAAGGATTTTGAGTTTCTTAACGGCATAGGTTGACGTATTTATTTTGTATCAGGGAACCCATTTCAGGGTTATTTGCATAACTGGAGCTTAGGAAATACTTCTTGTATTCTGTTTAATAATATGTTTAACTTGAGAGATATGCACATTTTTAAAGATTTGGAAGTCTAATCTAACCTAGATCTTATAGATAAAATTTAAACTGATTTTATGGGAGTACAATTTTATCCCAAAGACTGAAATTGAATGGAAGAGGGTCATGAATAGGGAAATCAGGTTCAGTATAATTTTCTATGGTGTGTTGAGCATATAAATCAAAGTTTTACTGATAAATTTTAAAGTAATAAACTGTGCTATTCTTATTAATATTTTTCACAACTGGGTCAATAATATTATGACCATGTGATAGTTAAATAAATAAAAGAAAGTATCATAGTATCTAACAAGCACAGTTAGTTGTTTTTATAATATGTAGTGTCTTTAACTGCAATATAATTAAGAAAATTTATTTTTACTGTCTTAATTTCTTCTCACTTCAAATACTTTCACACAATCCAGACTATCCACAGAATGACATTTAATTTTTCTTTTCATATTATGAGTCTTTTACTCTTTAACCGTTACAGAATTTGCTCTTCAACCATCTGGAAATCTTAAAATCCAAGTTTTTGAAAGAACTCAATGCTAGTGATAGGCTCTTTAAAATGAATTTGTTTCTTCCATGCTTTTCTTTATTTGTTCTCTTCTTAAATTAACTCTGAGAACTCTTAAAAACATTCATTATACTAAACTTTCAAATCTGATTTTGAAAATATGTAGTTTCATAAGCATATTGATATTATGCCTTTGTACCACTTCCTCACATTGGGGTATAATTGCCAAAAATAATCTCATGACAAGTAGCTATTTTATAGTCTATGGACTTGTGTAGTTACATGGTATGTGTATTATCTTATACAGCAAATTTTACCCATATAGGTACAAAAGTGTTATTGATTAACACACATAAGCCTCCTTATTCTATGGTCAGTAAATCTAAAGCCCTGCTAAATATTCCCATTGTGAGGCTGTAATCATCAATAATTTATATATCTTTTCTTTCATTTTGTGAAGTTTGTTTTTAAAGTCATCTCTTCTGATAACAGAAAACCATTTATCTTCACCAGTTTTTCTCTATAGTATTTACAAGAGGAATTTTCCCACTTCCTTTAAGATTTCTCAGGGATGAAGCCTACTTGGTCATGGTGGATGATTTTTGAGATGTGTTGTTGGATCCAGTTTGCTAGACTCTTGCTGAGAATTTTAGAGTCTATGTTCATTAAGGACATTGGCCTATAGTTCTCTTTCTTTGTTGGATCTTTACCTGATTTGGGTATCAATGTGTTGTTAATTTCATAAAATGGGGAGAGTTCCATCTTTCTCAATTGCCTAGAATACTTTCAATAGGATTGGTATCAGCTCCTCCTTGCATGTTTTGTAGAATTCTACTGGAAAGTGTTCTGGTCTAGGGCTCTTTGTTGTTTAGGTAATTTTCTTACAACACAGTTGACTTCCTGGATTGTTATTGGTCTATTTAGGGTCTCGATTTCTTCTTGTTTCAACCTGGGGAGATTGTGTGATCTCAGAAAGTTCTCCATTACATGTAGATTTTTGAGTTTATTTCTATACAGATGCACACAGTAATTTCTGATAATCTTTTGTGTTTCTTAGGGGTCAATTGTGACTTCATTTTTTACATTTCTGATTGTGTTTATTTGGGCTGTTTCTCTCTTTTTTCTTAGTCTAGCTAGGGGTTCATCAATCTTGTTTAATCTTTCAAGAAACTAGTTGTTGATTTCGTTGATTTTTTTGTATTATATTTTTATCTTCTTTGTCCCGAATTTGGGCTTTTATTCTGGTGATCTGGATTCTTCTGCTGAAGTTAGGTTTTTGCTGATCTTGCTTTTCCATCTTCCTTAGGTGATTTGTTATGCTGTTAACTTATAAGCTTTTCATTTTCTTCATGTATTCACAGATATATGAATTCCCCTATTAGTACTGATTTCATGGCCTCCCAGAGATGTTGGTTAGATGTTTCTTTTTTTTCATTTGTTTCTAGATATCTTTTAATCTCTGTTTTGATTTCCATGTTGACCCAGGAGTTGTTTAGCATCATGCTGTTTAGTGTTGACTTTGGCAAAGTCTCAGGGTATAAAATAAATGTGCAAAGTTGGTTGCATTCCTATACACCAACAATAAACAAACACAAGCCCAAATAAAAACCACAATCCTATTCACAATAGCCACAAAAAAATGAAATACCTTGGCATCTTCCTTACCAGAGAAGTGAAAGATCTTTACGGCAAAAACTGCAAAAAATCACTCAAAGAAATCAAAGATGACACAAACAAATGGAAAACTATTCCATGAGCATGAATTGGAAGAATCAAAATTGTTAAGCTATCCATCCTATCTAAGGCAATCTTCAGATTTAACGCAATACCAGTTAAATTATCAGCATCATTCTTCTCAGACTTGAAAATGACAATACAGGAACTCATACAGAAACATAGCCAAAACAATTCTCAGCAAAAAAACAAAAAACAAAAAACAAAACAAACAAACAAAAAAAAAAACAAAGTAGGAGGCATCAGATTCCCAGACCTCAAGCTTTATTATAAAGTTACAATAATCAAAACAACTAGACCAATGGAACAGGATAGCAATTCCAGAAGCAAAACCTTGATTTCTCAACCAACTCATCTTCAACAAAGCCTCCGCCATCAACTATTGGGGAGAAGAGAACCTATTCAGTAAATGGTTTTGGAAAAACTGGCTGACCACTTGCAGAAAGTTAAAACAAGATCCCTACCTATCATAATACACAAAAATTAACTCTAAATGGATCAAAGTGCTAAACATAAAACCTCAAACTATAAGAACCTTAGAAAATGCAGGAGACAACCTTATGGAAATTGGAACTGGGAACCAGTTCCTAATCAAAACTCCAAGTGCCATGCCATAAGAGATAAGATAGACAAGTGGGACCTCATCAAATTGACAAGCTTCTGCAAAGCCAAAGAAACCATCAAGAGAGCAGGGAGACAGCCCACAGACTGGGAAAAAATATTTGCCAACTGTATGTCTGACAAAGGCCTAACATCTAGAAACTACATGGAACTAAAAAGTGACAAAAAGAAAAACAACAACAACAAAAAAGTCTCCATTATAAAGTGGGCAAAAGTTATGAATAGACACTTCTCAAAAGAAGACATGTGAGCAGTCAACAGATACATGAAAAAATGCTCAGCCTCACTAGTCATCAAAGAAGTGCAAATTAAAACCACACTGAGATTCCACCTAACTCCATTCAAGATGGCCATCATTAATAACTCAAAAAGCAATAGATGCTGGAGAGGATGCATCAATAAGGGAACACTTCCATGCTGTTGTTGGGAGTGTAAACTACTATAGTCTCTGTGGAGAACAGTGTGGCGATTCCTAAAAGATCTAAAAATTGACCTTTTATATGACCCTGCAATTCCCCTACTGGGAATATACCAGGAGGAATCAAGTCACTCTATGGAAAAGCTACCTGCACATGCATGCTTATTGCAGCATTATTCACAATAGCAAAAACATGGCATTAGCTGTGCTCCCCATTAAAAGAGGACTGGATAAAAAAATGTGGTACATATACATGATGGAATATTACATAGCCATCAAGAAGTACAAAATTATGAACTTCCTAGCAATTTGGATAGACTTAGAGTCTATAATACTGAATGATCTATCACAGAAACAAAAAACACATGTTCTCACTCATAAGTGGACTTTGAACAACTATCTCAATACTATAAGAAAGAGATTGGCAATAGTGGGAAACTCCCAGGGGAGGGCGGGGGTCAGATTGGCAGTAGTGGGAAACAGCCAGGGGAGAGGGGGCACACCTCATCAACAAAGGTACCTGCATAATGAACATTTATATATCTAAACCTGAATTGTACCCCACATATTAAAAAAAAATCTCCCACATTTGCCAATGGCACCAGTCTGCCAGGAAGTCATACATAAAGTATGACTTAGAAAGCCGAGGGCCTTTTTTTTTTTTTTTTTAATTTTAAAGATTGGGGTACAATTCAGGGTTCAGTATACAAATATGCCAGGGGGGCTTTCTACAGATTGTTTATACATGTATAGTGTAGCTCTGTTGCTTAATGGTGAGCTTGTCACATCATATTAGTTGAGTTTTATAAGAAAATGTAACAATTCTGGTGCTCACAGTTCAGTTTGTGCAATTATATACTGGTAGGTGAATGCATTTTTGTCAAACCTGGAAATAAATGCATTGCCATAAAATAGAATAGGACACAATAGAGGCATCTTGTAAAAATTCCAGTCAACATGTTGAGGAACTTTATAGATAGAGTTAATCAGCATCTGCCTTTTTCTGCAGATAACCTGTATTTTTAAAATAATGGACCATTTTCAATGCTTATTTGTTTTCTATTTAGCAAAGGGATTGTGTTCTTAAAAATGTAAAAATCACAGAAACTTCTTTATTTAGAATCTTTGGTTATTTGATAACTTGTAAATCAGTACTTTTCATGCTATGATTTATCAATGCCTGAAAATTTATAACCTTTCACTAATAAGACAAATTTTCTATAGACTTTTAAGTTTGTTATTTTTCTTTTCTATTGTGAATTGTATTTTAAATAAAACTACCGTTGCCTTTATACATTTTTGTTAACTGATATATTGAAACATTTAATTTGACGAACATCAATTTATTTCTTAAAGCATAAATATTATGTCTACTTATTGATTTCACATGTACTGTTCAATTTCAGCTAGATATTAAGCCTCTTATCCAAATAGGTTTGCTTCCCTGCAAGAAAGGTGAGCTATCCATCTTAATTTAGAAAAAAGAAAAATTTTTATACTACTATCAGCTTGAGTGCATGTGGGAAGCTATTGTTTTATCTTACATTAAGCAAATACTTTGGGAAAAATTTTGATAAAAATAAGAAAATAAAGATCATTGGAAATAAGGTATAATTTTAGTGGTACAAAAATATGGATAGCTTTATAAATATACCAATACCTAATGGGATTTCTTGGCTGATTTACTATTTATAAGTTACAAATTCACTTCAGCAGATATTAGGCAATAAAGAAACTGCGAACTAAAATGAAAAATTCTATATCAGATGAAAATCAATCCAAAGTAATCATAACACATCTGAAAAATCACAAAACTAGAACAATCCATAATAAATTATAAGTTAACATTTAAAATTATTTGTTTAGAATATTTTTAAGAAGACTACTTAGTGAGCTGTACTTTGTAATTATTTCTGTGAAATGGCAGTAACCCCAAACAATTGCTTTCCCTTTGGAAAATAATTACTTCAATCTTAAGAAATAATTTTAATATTCAGAATTTTTTTAAAATACTGCTGTTTTATTCCATTTTACATTGCTGTAAAGGAATACCCACGACCAAGCAACTTATTTAAAAAAGAGATTAATTCAAATTTATAAAGAAAAGAGTTTTTCTTAGTTCATGGGTCTGTAGGCTATACAAGAAGCTGACATCTGCATCTGGTAAGAACCTCAGGAAGCTTCCAATTAGAATGGAAGGCAAAAGCAGAGCAGGCATCACATGAAAAAGAGGGAGGGTTGGGACAGGTGCGATACTCTTTAAATAACTTGTTCTCACATAAACAGAATGAGGAAGGCACCAAACTATTCATGAGGAATCGTCCCTTATGACCTAAACTTATCCTACCAGGTCTCACCTCAAACTGAAAATCAAATATCTACAAGAGACTTGAAGGGGACAAATATCCAAACTTTAGTGACTGGTTTGTTAAATTGGTAAGGTTGCATTAAATTAAAATTAGACCTGCTTTTTAAAGAGTGTCATAGAATGTTTCTGTAAGATCAGTGTGTGATGACTTATTTCTGACCTTTATAGGTTAAAAGTAGACAAAATTCATAGGGTTTGCTCTTTAGAAGAGACTTTAGATACCATTTAACGGAATGGTCTTTCTGCAGTTTCAGTCACTATGGGCCACACAGTTTAAATGACTTTAGCTAGGCAGTCAATAGGTGTAGTCTGGTACTCTAGTTGTTTTTAAGCACTAATTTGTTACCAAAATGTTAGGCAAAAGGGTAGTCGTTTTATACATGAAAAAATGATATATAAAAATGAAGTTTAGAAAAAAGGAATGCTTCTACACTGCTGGTGAAAATGCAAACTAGTGCAACCTCTTTGGAAGACAGTGCAACAATTTCTGAAAGAGCTAGAAATTGACCTTCATAACCTAGCAATTCCCCTATTGAGAATGTACCCAGAGAAACTCAAATCATTCTACCAAAAAGATACCTGCACACATATGTTTGTTGCAGCTCTATTCATAGTAGCAAAAACATGGAACCAACCGTGTTGCCCATCAAAGCTGGACTGGATTTTAAAAATGTGGTACATATACATGACGGAATATTATGCAGCCATGAAAAAGGACAAATATATGGACTTTGCAGCAACTTGGATGGATTTGGAGTCTATCATACTCAATGATTTATCACAGAAACAAAGAACAGAATTCCATATGTTCTCATTCATAAATAGACTTTGAACAATTATAATGCTATAAGAAAGCAATTGGCGGTAGTAGGAAACTGTCAGGGAAGGGGGGCGTTGACTGTTGAGGAAAACTGCTAGGGGAGGGAGGGACATATCTCATCAATAAGGGTACCTGCATGATCAATGTTTGTATACCTAACCCTGAAATGTACCCCATATCTTTATAATAAAAATTTTAAAAATAATAATAATAACATAAAGTGTACCTGGTCCTAAACCAGCCCACACTTCACCTGTACGTAGACTGCCTTTGTACCTAATTCAGACTTGTATGCAACATCGCTACAATAAACTAAAGCTATAGCATAAAAATGAGATGCTGTTCTCACTTTTATTTCTTTATCTCTTCCCAACCACCACTCTAATTTCTATTTGATTAATGCACCTGTATCATTCTTCTATTCCTCTGACATTTGCTTTCCTCTTATTGTTGTTTTTTAGTTTCTTTGCAATAGTTCAATGTGACTTCCATAGCTCAGTTTTATAATGTGGTATCTGTCTGTTTAAGTGCAGTGTTTAATAACATGCTAATAATTATGTTAACAAGAACATGTATATGCTTAAATATAGATTAGCAGCAAATATCTAAAAAAAAAATCAATTGTATACTAGAATTTTAACAAAAACACCTCTAAATTATCTGAGTTATTTCTTCTCATAAATGAATTTTTATTAAGCAAAATTGTATATGTCTTATGGAAGCTAGCTGAGAAATTAAAAGTTTCCTTGAAAATTTGGTTCATTGTTTCACAGCTGCAAATTTGCCTGTTTATATTATTGTCTGGACATAGGACTCCATATTTTTTGATGTTTTCTTCTTTTGGGCTAAACAAGGATGACAGATTAAGAGTGCTAGAAGGAAAATGTTTTCCTTCTGGAATTTAATTAGCTTGACTTTAACTTAAGACAGGAAATTCTGCTAGCTGTCAGCTACTATTTGGATCTCTAGCTAATTAAAGCTCTGAGGAAGCCCATTAAAATTGCTCAAAAGCCAAGCCCCTTTTAAAACATTTTCAACATTGCCACACATGGAGTGATGGTGGTAATATCTCTCACATATTTTATCTATTGTCTTTGTGTTGGAAATGAGCCAGAATATGACATCAACTTAGGGCTGCCTTTTTTGTTTGCTTGTTTGTTTGTTTGTTTGTTTTGGTAAATACTTTAAAATACATAAACATTTAACGTGCAATACTTGTATCATGCTGATAAGTACATATATCATGATAAAAGAGATAAGAACAACTTAGCCTCCTTTTCTGGAACACTTTCAAAAGTATTCTGTTTCTTTGTGCTCTCAGAGCTCCAGTTAATACACTTATAAATACTCCTACTAAAATAGAAAATAGAAACTATTTACCTGATTTTGCTTTTTCAAAGCACTATCAATTTAATAATCTGCACCTGCTAGGCTCAGAGACATAGCCATACATAGAGAGTGGGATTTTAAAATCTGAGAATCGCTAAAGAAATTAAAGGGTTTTTTTCCATGATTAAAACCACTCTCTACAATAAAATCTATATAAAGCTTACTCAGTCTATATGTATACATTTTGGAGTATGGATTGTGTTCTCTAATGGAAATCTCTGATTTCTCGCACTGAGAAGTAAAGTGGCAATCTACAAAGTAAAGATAAATACTTAGTTCTAGGAAAATTGGCACATGTATGCACTTGCATCTCTTCCTGTATTCCCCTAAATTCTACCAATTACTATATATGCTGTGGTATCTGCTGCCTACCTAGGGGACATTGACAAGGAGTCTTAGTCTTGGTATTTGCACATGCTCCAAGTTTAATGTGCATGCACCATGGCTATACCATGATTTATGAGAAGCTTTTCTTTCTCCATATTCCCTGCAGGATGATAGTTATGTCTTTGGGATATTAAAACCCCCTTTCTCTCTGAATATACCACACGGGCTACATTGTCTCTGGAAGGTGAGCTCCATTCATGAGCTAAAGAATTGAAGAAACAATCTGTAAAACCCTTTCTGGCAGGAGGAATTCATTTTTCCTTAGAGTGACACCTGGAGACCAGTTAAGGTTTCAGCAGTGGAGATGCCACAAGAATTCTAGGAAATGATATCAAATTGACTCTGGGAATACAGCTAAAATGTTGTGCTT
This sequence comes from Tarsius wallacei, assembly GCA_963574415.1. NCBI lineage: Eukaryota > Metazoa > Chordata > Mammalia > Primates > Tarsiidae > Tarsius > Tarsius wallacei. Next base: position 52,367 of record CAUYQG010029386.1, read on the forward strand.
ATTTAAAACTTTATGGGCCGGGCTCGGTGACTCAGCCTGTAATCCCGTGCTTTGGGAGGCCCAGGTGAGTGAATTCCCTGAGCCTGTGGGTTCGAGACCCGCCTGGGCAACTTGGCGGAACCTCATCTCTACAATAAATAAAAAAATCAGCCTGGCGCGGTACTGCGTGCCTGTAATTCCGGCTATTCAGAAGGCTGAGGCGGAAGGATCGCGGAGCCCAGCAGGTCGAGGCTGCAGTGGCCGGGAGCGGTCACTGCACTCCAGTCTGGGCGACAGAGTGAGACTCCAACTCAAAAAATAAATAAATAAAATAAAATAAAATAAAACTTTATGTACATCACTGCTTTACTCCTACTTCAATGGGAAGTACCAAGTTGATGCTATATAAGCATTGTTTAATAAAGTGATATAGCCACTATGGCACCACCAAATGAATGAATGAAGTTATATTTTGGTATTGGCTTGAGGAATATATTTCCAATCTAAGAAAGATTAGTTTGGGACTTAATGGTTGTAAAACTATATAACGAAATATTAGTATATGTGCATAAAAGATTTTTTGAGGAGATGCACACTTTCAATATTCTCAAACAGGAACTTGATTGTTTAAGACTTTTTATTTTTTATATCATTATTTCTTTGAAAGAATAGAAACCCTATTCACAATTGCTTAATTGAAAAGAAATAATATTTTATTTGCCAAGCCAAAAAATATATATATATAGGAGAAGTGGTTAGTGACTCTAAGGAAAACTAGAAACAGAGAATTAAATTTTTTTCTCTCTATATCTCCATTTCACCACTACCTTTAATTTTGTGAGTTAGTTTGTATCACAAGTTATAGGTTAAAATGTTTACAGATTTTCATCCAATTAAGGAAAAAAATAACCAAAAAACTTCTCCTCATCTATAGTTTTTGAAATCCTAAAGAAGTCTTTTCTGTGTCTTAGTTTGAATCATTTAGTCGCCTTTCAGATAGACTGTATAGGGAGTTTAGTACACACACACACACACACATACACACACACACACACACACACACAAGAAGACACTGGTCAAGCAAAATCATAAATGCTGTCTACAAAGTTCATTATCAAAGCGAGATTAATCAACTTTTTAAATGGTTAATGCAAGAAAGGAGCATTTTTGCAGAAGAATATTCAAATGGCTATCATTAGTATAAGTTCAAACACTCTGAAAGAATAAGTGTAAGATGATGGTGAGACACACATTTAAATTGACAGATGATTGGAAATTCTGGTCTGAAAACTGGGAGACAGCTATTGGCATAGCATATCTAGTGATAAGATGAGGAGTACCAGGTCAAAAAATGCAAGGGCAGAAGATAGGAGAGCTTATGACATAGTACAGGATCAGCAAATAAAAACATAGTTAAAGAAATAGGAATATCAGAAGAACGTACTGTGATAAAAGTCAAGGGTGAAGTGAGTTTCTGGGAGGAAAGACAATAAAAACTGGCCAAATATTGCCAAAAGAGTGATCTGTATATTTAAGGGCTAAAAACAGTCCATTAAATCTGTTTATAAAATTGTTCCGGTTAAAATTATTTTAAATATGAAAGAAAAGACAATTAGTACAGCAATGTCTGGAAAACAAATAAATAATTCACCCAAGAAAACGGGTAAAAGAGTTAATAATGTAAAGCATGGTGGTTGCTTTTTACTAAAAATATTTGTTGAAACATAATATTTGAATAGATATCCAAAAATGATCTTTAAACTGTTCAACTGGCTGGGTGCGGGGACTCATACCTATAATCACAGCACTTTGGGAGGTTGAGGAGGGAGGATTGGTTGAGGTCAGAAGTTGGAGACCAACCTGAGCAACATACCAAGATCTTGTCTCCAAAAAAAAAAAGTAAAAAGTTAGTCAAGCATGGTGGTGTGCACCTGTAGTCCCAGGTACTTTTCAGGCTGAGGCAGGAGGATCTCTGAGGTCCAGAAACTCAAGGTTACAGTGAGCTTTTATCTTGGCACTTTACTCTAACCTGGGAAACAGAACCAGCTATTGGCATAGCATGAGGAGTACCATCTCAAAACAAAATAAAACAATGGTGAAACCACAGATCTAAAAAAGTTATTGTAAGCAGAAGGAAAAAAAATAAAAACAAAAAACAAACTACATCAAACTACATGGACATCAAAGCAAAAATAATACTTTTCAAAGTCAGCAGGAAGAAAAGATATATCTGCTGTAAAATAACAACAGGCCCAGAGACAACGTTTGAAGGAAAAAAATGAAAACTTTCATCTATAATTGGGTAGTAAAAATACCCAACGTTCAAGAACAAGAGTGAAAAACTACACATTAAAACAATAACAACATTAGCACTAAGGGAGGAAATTGCCAGGAAAGTTAAGAAAGGAAAGTGGAAAGAACATGATTCTTGAAGGGAAGTCTAGAATGTAAGAAAGAATGGTGAACAAATAATACAAAAGGTAATAATTAAAGTAAGTTCAAACATATATTGTCTATTTACAAATAGAATGAACGCAAAGGGTAGCAATTAGAAATAGGTCATGTGTATGTGTGTGTTGGGGGAGTGGGAGGTAACAAAAATACTATATTGAAATACCTTAAGGTATTTCAGACTAAAGTGTTCTCAATGCCATTGTTCAGAAGAGAACTGGACAAGTTACAGTTCAATTTAATGTTAAATACTTTAGGTGAATAACTCAAAAATAGTAACTTTACTTTTGGAAATCTTTGAGCAGCTATATGGAATTATGAAATCCAAAAAAAGTTTTGGTTTAGATATAAATATAGAGATGCATTAATAATGAAACATTATATAATAGTCTAGTAGAACACAAAAATAAGTATCTGGGATAGTTAATACCTTTAGTTATATTAGAAATATTAGAAGTTTCTTTTTCTTTTGAGTTGTAGTCTCACTCTGTCGCCCAGACTGGAGTACTTGGCACACTCACAGCCACACCAGCATCAACCTGCTGGGTTCTGTGATCCTTTCGTCTCAGCCTTCCAAGTAACTGGAACCACAGGCGTGCACTACCATGGTCTGCTAATTTTGTATTTATTGTAGAGACGAGGTCTCACCAAGTTGCCCGGGATGGTCTCGAACCTGTGGGTTCAGGAAATCTACTCACCTCAGCCTCCCAAAGTGTTAGGATTACAGGTATATAAGAAATCTTTTATGAATATTGTTGCAATCAGTACATTGCTGAAATTGACACACACACACACATATGCACAAAGGAAATCCAAGTTGAACTAGTTAAGACAAATCAGAGGAAGCATATCAAGGCTTTCAAAACTTAGGAAAAAATTGAACCAAATACTCAGTTATCACCACACTTTTTTTCAGTCTTTGTCTTTTCCTATGAGATGGCTTTACTCTGTCTAGCCTTCAAGCATCTTTCTCTAAAGGACAGAAATTTGGACGTCTATACTCTCCAATCTTACATTTTGGAGTATCCACCACTATATAATTGCTGATGATATTCTGACCCACAATATTTGTCCATTTCATCTAGGTTATCCAATCTGTGGTCATTGAGTTGTTCATAGTAACTCTTTATCCTTTTATTATGCATATGATCTGTAGTGATATCTTCTTTTTAATTCTGGTATTAGTAATTTGTGTTCTCTCTTCTAATCCTAGTCAACCTAACAAGTCTTGTTGATTTTTTTTTTCTTTTCAAATAAATAGACTTTCGTTTTGTTCATTTTTTCTATTGATTTACTGTTTTCAATTTTATTGATTTCTGCTATATTTTTATTATTTCCTTTATTGTGGTTGCTTTGGATTTAGTTTGTTATTTTTCAACTTTCTTTAATTGGAGGCTTAGATCATTTTTCGTTTCAAATGCATGTATGCACCACAATGCCATAAATTTTCCTTACTAAACATTGTTTTCACTGAATCCCCCAAAATTGATCAATTGTATTTTTATTTCCATTTAATTAAAAATATTTTTAAATTTCTCATATTTTTTACCTGAATTTTATTTAGAGCTGTGTTGTGTATTTGCACATATTTTGATCTTTTTCTGTTATTTATTTCTAGTTTAATTCTGTAATCATTAGAGAGTGAACATTGTATGATTTCTATTCTTATAAACTTATCAAGTTGTGTTTTATGACCCAGACAATCGTATCTTAGTAAATGTCCCATATGAGCTTGAGAAAAATGTGTATTCTGCTGTTATTGAATGGCGTGTTATGGGCCGAGTAACGCTTGGCTGCTCCCCTTGATACCAATAAATCAAAGGGGCAGGGAACTGGTAGAATGAAGTTTATTTCTGAATTCGAATCCAGGGAGAAGAGCCAGGCTCAAGGTCTTTCTAAAATGGTTCTGCTCACCCTCCAGGGTTTTACAGTTCACTTTTATAAGTTCAGAGTTGTTAGTAGTTATACATTAGCCAAGTGACCAGCAGAGCATTGTATAGAACTTGAGTTTAGCAAGAAATTATACATAAGCATAATGGAGGTGAGATGGTAGCAAAAGGGGTGCCCCTTAGGGTGTGTAAAGATGTTTTTCAGTAACAGCAGGGGGCCAAGTCAACCTCTCTTCAACAACAAGCCTCCTGCTGAGTTGACCTCTCGTAAACAACAGGTCTCCTGCTGAGTCGACCTCTCTCGTAAACAACAGGCCCCCAGCTGAGAGCTGGTGGAAAACAACCCACTGAGACAACAAGTAGATTAAGATATTGTAAGGATAGAGGTTAGAATATTAATAGTAAGTTAGCAGGATAAGGTAACATAATAAGATAAGAGATATATAATAGTATTAGTTAAGAAAATATAGGAACATAGGGATAGAAATAAGGTTAATAGAAATAAATATATAGTAGTAAGTAATTTAAATAAGACTTAGGGTTAACTTTATAGGGTAAGGATATTATAGGCCTATAATAGTGAATAGCTATAATAGTAAACAGATATAAGAAAGTTAAGGAGGAAAACAGGATGCTCACAAATGCTTAAGAAAAACTGCATCTATGGTTGAGGTAGTAACTGCTGTCTAGTTCTTGTTATTGGATTGAAGAACACGAATGGCTTGGAGTCAGCAGGGGGGGGAACCGAGTAGCAAAAGGTCAACCTTGTTGTGTCTGGAAAAAGAGATACATAGGCGTCTGGTTGACAACATAAGATACATTTTATGGGTGCAGGACTAGATGGAAAACCTATATAAGCTTGTGAAAAATAAATAAGGATGGACAGAGCCTTGAGCTCTCCCCAGGAAGAGGATTCCTGTTGTTTTTTTCTTTTTCTTTTTTTGCCGCTTCCTGATTCCCCCGCCTCAAGCCCTGACTCTCTCCCGGAGCTGGACTCCGGCACCCTAGCAGCTGTGTCAATCAAGCTTGCCATAGAGTACAGAAAGTTTACAATACCTAAGACATCATGCACTACCCAAAAGTTACAGAGATTTGAATCTTTCAGTTGATTGGGCATAGACCACAGGGAAGTCTAGGATTCCCTGAAGCTACTTACTGGGAGTGCATAGAAGATAAGGGGAAGCAAATCTTTTATTAGCTCTCAGGAATATTGTTCAGTAATGTATAGGAGTGCTTGAGCCCTTGTCATGACCTTTTCTAGGGACTATGACAATATGGACAGACATTAGTGAGTCTCTGTATCAGGAGTAGTTTATAAACATTTGTTATATCAAGAGTTGATTGATAGTGTTTTTACCTCAGCTATGTCCTTACTGATTTTCTACCAGCAGTGTGAATTCAACTATGATAGAAAGTGTCAAAATCTCAATCATAATAGTGGATTTCTCTATTTCTCCCTATAGGCTTTTTAAAGTTTTTTCCTCATGTATTTTGACATTTTTGTTATCAGGCACATATACATGAAGGATTTTTTTTTTTTTTTGGTTTCCTGAAGAAGAAACCTCTTTCTCTTTAAGTAATGCCCTTCTTTATCCCTGATAACTTTTCTTGATCATTCATTTTTATATCTGCATAATATTATATGGCTATACATTATTTTGCTTACCATCATTGATTTGGGACTGTTTAGGTTGTTTCCAATTTAGGAATACTGTGAATAATACTGTTATAAACATTTGTGTACAATGTTTATATTTTCAGTGGGCACATATTTTCATTTTTTTTAATAGTATATATCTAGAAGCAGTCTTGCTGAACTTTTTAAGGAATGGCCCAACTCTTTTCCAAATCAGCTGCACTATTGTGTGTTGTCACTCTCAGTATATGAGGATTCAAATTCTTCACATGCCTGCCAAAACTTGTTATAACCATCTGTTTTTATTATTTATGATGGTGTACTACTGTATGTTAAGTGGTCTTTCATTGCGGGTTTTATTTGAATTTTCCTAATGACAAATGGTGTCAAACTTCTTTTCATAAGCTTATTAGACATTTATTTTCTTTGGAGAAACATTTATTTCAATAAATAGACCTTCTTTATTTGTCTTTTATTAGTAAGTTGCAATACTTCTTTATACATTCCACAAACAACTTTTCTAATAGTACTTAATTTGAAAATATATTATCTCAAGGGTTTATTTTTCTCATTTCCTTGGTAATATCATTTTCAGTATAAAATATTTTAATTTTTATAAAATTTAATTGGTCTATTATTCTTTAGTTGCTTGTTCTTGATATATTATCTAAAAACTTGTTTAATCACAAGTCAAAAAATTTTTTGTAATATTTTAATAATTTTTGTCATTATATTTATACCTATAATTAATTTTGAGTTAATTTTTACATTTAGTGTGAGGTAGAAATCAAGCTTGTATTCTATTTGACATTCAACCATTCCAGTTGTCTTTTTTAGAAAGACTCTTCTTTCTGTCATTTAATTGTTTTGACAGTCTTGTTCCTTTTTTTTTAAACCATAGATGTAAAAGTTTATTTTTGGACCTCCAAATTTATTTCATGGACCTAAATGTCAATACTTATGTCACTTTTTTGCTTAATGTAGTTTTGTGGTAAATTTTATCTTTTTTAAAGATGTTTTGGTGATAATAGGTCCCTTGAATGTCTATATTAATTTTAGGCTCAGATTGAACATTTCAGACAATATCACATGAGATTATAATGGAAATTTTGTTGAGTCTGTAAATAAATCTGGAGATTAGTAGCATTGTAACATTATTAAGTCTTTGAAGCCATGAAAACACAATGTTGTTCTGTTTTCTTAAGTATTTTTAATTTATTTCAAATTTGTCTATAGTTTACAGTGCAATTGTTTTGATAAATTATAAACCTTGCACTTGTATTGTCAAATTTATTTCTAAATATTGCATTATTTTTCATGCTATTATAATGTAATTGTTTTTATATTTATTTTCATGTTGTCAATTGTTAATGTATAGAAACAAAATTGATTTTTTTATATTGATCTTATATCCTACAAGTTTGCCGAACTTATGAGATGTGTGTTTGTGTGTGTGTGTGTGTGTGTGTGTGTGTGTGTGTGTATTATGAATAAATATATAAGATATATAATCTGTAAATCAAAATTGTTTCACTTTTTTCTAGTTTGGATTCTTTATTTTTTCCTTAACAAATTGACCATGCTAAAACCTCCAGTTCAATGTTGAATAGTTTTTGAGAATGAAATTCTTATTTTGTTCAGAATTTTTGGAAAGTTTATGTATTTATTTAAAACTTTGTTTTATATTTGTGGGGTACATGCGAGGATTTGTTACATAAGCACATTGTGTGAAGGTGAGATTGGGCTTTTGGCAAGTTCTTCTCCCTCCTAGTTTTGGCCATGGTATCCAATGAATGGTTGTGTATCCATTATCCACCCTCCCTTCCTGTCTCCTTTAACAGAGCCCAGCTTCCATTGCCCCCACCCTTCTGCCCATGTGCCCAAAGTTTAGTGCCCACTTATGAGTGAGAACAGGTGGTATTAATTTATTTCTGTGATAACTTACTTACAATGATGCTCTCCAGCTGCATCCATGTTGCTGGAAAGAACACAAGTGTTTTATTCTTTATGAGTGTGTAGTATTTTATCATATATAGGTACCATATTTTCTTTATCCAGTCCACTTTTGTTGGGCATCTGGGTTTGATCCATGTACTTACTATTGAAAATAGTGCTGCAATAAACATAGATGTGCAGATGCCTTTTTGATAGAACAATTAATGTTCCCTTGGGTATATTTCCAAGAATGGAATTGCTGTGTCAAATGGTAGCTCATTTTTTAGTTCTTTGAGAAAGAACCACATTGCTTTCCACAACATTTGAGCCAGCTTACATTCCCACAAAAAAAGTAGAAGCAGTCCCTCTTCTGCAGTCTTGTCAACACCTGTTTTTGTTGTTTTCTTTTTAATGACAGCCACCTGTGCTGGTGTGAGGTGGTATAGATGGTATCTCACCGCAGTTTTGATTTTCATTTATCTAATGATTAGTGAGGCTGAACATTTTTCAATGTTTATTGTCTTCCTGAATATCTTCCTTTGAGAAATGTCTGTTCATGTCCTTTGCCCGCTTTTTAATGTGGTTATTAGCTTTTGTTGTTGTAATTATATTTTTTTCCTGTCAATTCATTTGAGTGTCTTATGGATCATGCAGGTTAGACGTTTGTCAGATACATAGCTTGCAAATATTTTTTTGTCATTCTGTGGGTTTTCACTTTACACTCTTGAAGGTTTCTTTTGCTGCACAAACACTATTTTGCTTGATAAGTTTAGATCTGCCAATTTCATACTTTTCTGTCTTTGCTTTTGAGGACTTAGCCATTAATTCTTTGTCTAGGTCAACGTCCAAGAAGGTGTTCCCTAAGTTATCGTCCATGCTTCTTATAATTTGATGGTTCCCATTTAAGTCCTTGATCTATTTTGAGTTATTATTTTTTTTTTTTGTATATGGTCATTGGTAGAGTTACAGTTTCATTCTTCTGCATGTGATTAGCTAGCTTTCCCATTGATAAACATGTTTTTCTTTTTCTAATGTTTCTTTTTGCAGTCTTTCTTGAAGATGAGTTGATTGAAGATCTGTGGTTTTGCTTCCATATTCTCTTTCTTATTCTGTGTCTATTTTCTGCCATGCTGTCTTGGTTACTCTAGCCTTGTAGTAAAGTTTGAAGTCTGAGATTGTGATGCCTACAGCTTTCGGCTTTTTTGCTAAAAAGTGCTTTAGCTACTTAGGCTTTCTTTTTTCTTTCATTTGTTTTTTAGAATTTTTTTTTAGGTCTGATATTTGGTAGGAATTGCGGTGAATCTATTGATTGCTTTGGGTAGAATTTACATCTTGATGATACTGATTCTTCCAATCCATAAGCACAAGACGTTCTTCCATTTGGTTCATCTGTGCTTTCTTTGAGCAATGTTTTGTAGTTCTCATTGTAAATATCTCTTTGTTTTTTTGGTGTTTTGTTTTTTTGGTTTTTTGGGGTTTTTTTATATTCAATATTTTTTATTATGATATTGTGGGGTACAGTTAAGGGTTAGGCATACAAATATGCTTCGTTCGGGCATCCTTGTTGATAAGAGGTATCTCCCCATCCCCAGACAGATATTTACTACCATTAATCCCATCTCCCTACCCTTCCCCCCACATATTTTCCCACCACTATCAGTCATTTTCTTATGATAATACGTTGGATGATCAAGGTCTACTATATGAGTGAGAACATTTGATGCTCAGTTCTTTGTTTCTGTGAGAGGTCACTCAGTATTATAGACACTAGTTCCATCCAGGTTGCTGCGAAATTCATGATTTTGTTCTTTTTCATGGCTGCATAGTATTCCATTGTGTATATGTACCACATTTTTAAAATCCAGTCCTCTTTTAATGGACAGCATGGTTGCTTCCAGGTTCTTGCTATTGTGAACCATGCTGTGATAAACATATGTGGGTAGGTATCTTTTTTATTGAGTGATTTGAGTTATTCTGGGTATATTCCCAGTAGGAAGATTGCGGGGTCATATGGAAGGTTAATGTTTAAAGGTTTTAGGAATCGCCACACTGCTTTCCAAAGAGGTTGCACTAGTTTACACTCCCACCAACAGTGTAGAAGAGTTTCCTTTTCGCCATACCCTCTCTAGCAACTGTTATTTTTTGAGTTATTGATGATTGCCATTCTGACTGGAGTTAGGTGGTATCTCAGAGTGGTTTTGATTTGCACTTCCCCGATGATTAGTGAGGTTGAACATTTCTTCATGTGTCTGTTGGCTGCTTGGATGTCTTCCTTTGAGAAGTGTCTGTTCATATCTTTTGCCCATTTTATAATGGGGTTGTTTGTTTTTTTCTTTTCCGCACGTTTGAGTTACTTGTAGATCCAAGATGTTAAGCCCTTGTCCGACCTGGAGTTGGCAAATACTTTTTCCCAATCTGTAGGCTGTCTTCCTGCTCTCTTGATGGTTTCTTTGGCTTTGCAGGAGCTTGTTAGTTTAGTGAGGTCCCACTTGTCTATCTTATCTCTTATGGCCTGTGGGTTTCGGGTTCTGTTCAGGAATTGGATGCCAGTTCCAATTTCCATGAGAGTATGTCCTTCGTTTTCTAAGGTTCTTATGGCTTGAGGTTTTACATTTAGGTCTCTGATCCATTTGGAGTTAATTTTTGTGTATGGGGATAGATTTGTTTCCCTCGCCATTGCAAGCTTACCCATCCTAATAGCTTCAAGCTCCAGAATCACATGCAAAGACAGCAGTCTTCTTACAGGGACTGCTTAACCGGCTCCCACAATTGTGTGTGTGTGTGCACATGTGTGTGTCTATTTGTGTGTGTGTGTTCAAGGGTTCTACTTATTTGATTAAACCCTGACTGATATATCATATGATGGTCTAAGGAGGGTCTAAAACATTTATTTGGAGCATTTATTTTGCCTGTTTTTTGGGATACTCCATAGAAATAAGAGCTATTGGAAATTGAATTACTCATTATAATTAAAACAATCCAAGTGAAAATGATAAGAATATGAATGGAGTTGCTAAAGTAGGAAAAATGAGAAGGCTGCTGAAGAGGGCATGTCATTAGCTTTAAAGGGAAGGACTTGGTGCTTTGGAGGATAAATCAACATTTACAGCTCTGTATTAATGAAGAACTTCAATATGTCAGAATTTTGTTTCTGAACTTTCGTTAAAGTAAAAACTAAAGAATAAATAGTATGTCCAAGTGTCATGGTTTAAATGTGGTCTACCAGAATTCAAGTATAGCCAATATAACAATATGGAGAGGTGGGGCCCTTAAGAGGTAATTAGGTCATGAGGGTTTCTCCCTCATGAATGTAATTTTGGGATGAAATGGGATCTCCCCTATCAAAGAGCTTCCATATAGCATTCGAGATAGCTCAAATTTGAGAGCTCACCCATCTGTCATGTGAGGACACTGCATTCTTACGCTCTGGAGGGTACAGCATCAAGACAGCATCTTGGAAAGAGTGATCATCCTCATCATACAACAGAGCCTGTTTGTGCCTTGACCTTGGACTTCCAGAACTGAGAGAAAATAAATTCCTGCTATTCATAAATTACCCAGTCACAAGTATTTTGTGATAGCAGCACAATATCGACTCAGATGTTGAGTAACAGGTATAAAAAATTTCCTTTTGATGTTGAAAATTATAAACTTTAGATAGTGTTTTTCTTAAGAAAATTTGCCAAAAATTATTGAAAGAGTGAAGTTACTACTTCATAACCATGGTCAGATGTGTTTCAAGTGACCTAGAATAGTGGGTTTAGGCTTATAAGAAGAAACTTGTTTTTCATGTGTATTATACAAATCAGATACTACTTAGGATTTTTGTTTGTTTGTTTGCTTGTTTGTTTGTTTTTTGAAGCAAGGTTTTGCTATGCTGCCCAAGCTAATCTCAAACTCCTGACCTCAAGTGACCCTCCCACCTTGGCTTTCCCAAATTGCTGGGATTGCAGGCGTGAGCCACCACGCCCAGCCCAGATGCTATTTTAAGTGGTGCTAAATAAATAATAGATATGTAGGATGAACTAGTCTAGAGATCTAACGTATAACATGAGGACTCAAGTTCATAAAATTGTGTTAGGGATTTTGTTTAAAAGTAGATTTTAAAATAATAATAAGCTGCTCATGTTACAAAAAAAGTAAGAAGAAAATATGTGAAATGATAGATAAACTAATGTGCTTCACTATTATAATCACTCGATTATCTATCTCCATGTATTTCGTAACATCATGTATAGTTCCATATACACAATAAAATTTTTGTTTAAAGAGTTGAACATTTGAGAAAGCCACTTGAAGACAGATGGCTTTGACTTTTGAATCTTTATTTAAATTGTAAACACATATATATACACACTCAACTATGCTATAAAACTTAGAAATTCTTACAAATGCACAACCTTCAGTCAACACTATGAGGACCCAAACTACCAGCGAGAGAGAGAGAGAGAGACTTTTATTTACTTATTTTTTTACAAATTTTTATTTTAGTTACCATTGTAGTTGCTAAGCTTCTAATACGATGTATAATACCATTTTTAGCTGAACCATTATGTAACACTACACTGGAGTGCACAAGAACAACTAATAACTTAACAAAGACAATTAATCATAAAGTAAAAGCTATATTATGTTATTTGGACTCCCTTTAGAATTTTTTTTAATTTGGATTTCCGTTTAGAAAGAAAATGTCCGTGGATTTTACCGTGATTTCCTCTCAGTGTCTCGGGTAAGTCATTAAATGAAGAACTTTGTATTGCCAACTTTTTACTTTATATTTTACTTAATTACTTAATTCACTTTTAGTCACTGGGTACCAAGCCATTAACTCTGTAGACTGGGACCTGTTTTTTTCATGACTAGAAGTAGAAACTCCAGTGAAATACTTTATCATTTTTTTACATCTCTTTAATGGCACATGCCAATTTAATTCTAGAATTTTAATTCCATATTAATTGGTAATCATTTTCATATTTACATTCTTATTTATACTGCCCTTTCAATCTATGGCATTCTTAAAGTGACAAAATCATGAGCACAAAATAAAGGTATTTGCTATTCTCCATCTCTACAGATCCTCAGTGTGGAGCTAGACAGTTTTTCTGTAATTCTTCATCCGTAGGGATGCTGATGCAAGGTAAGAGTTCCCTTGGAAATCAGTGGGAGCCCTGTGTCTATATGAATTTAATGAGAAAAGGCATACTGTACAACCTCCAGGGAACAATTTTTTAAGGAGTGGGATTGCTTTCTTCCTACCCTCATGCTAAACCAATGAACTGAGTATTGGGACTACTAGAGTAACTCTCTTTTCCTTCAAGATGAGTGCTCATTAAGGTGCCATCTTTAGTTAAAGGATAACAACTATTGTTAAAGTAGAAAGCAGGAGGCATTCCCTTCTTCTGTTGATGGATCAATGTGACCATCAGTATTATGAAACTGACACAGCATCTTCAGGGCTCTAGTAGCCATTGAACATTAGTTCAATGAGCATTAGTTTAGACAATTTGGGTTGTAAAGATGGTGATTTAATTATCACTTCTTAGAGTTTCATACTTCAATTTCTGTAACTTAGGCAAAATAATTGTAATGCCTCCCCACAACTGAGATCACTTAATTTATACTTTGCAATTATATACCTTCTCAAATTCTGCATTTAAGCAAGACAGAGTAGGGGGCTCTAATTCAAGCTATGATACTCAGAATAGCCATTTTTGTCACATTTCCAGACCTAGTCTTTAAAAATAAAGTATAATGTTAGAGAGAAGAGCATTTGGCTTTCTTAAAATGTCATCTCTTTCCCTCATTAGTTTGCATTGATCATTTCTTCAACTCTCTTGAACCTCAATTTACTTATCTAGAAAATGTTGATAGTAGCCCGGCTCGGTGGCTCAGCTTGTAATCCCACGCTTTGGGAAGCTGAGGTGAGTGGATTGCCTGAGCCCACGGGACCCGCCTGGGCAACTTGGTGATACCTCATCTCTACAATAAATCAAAAAATTAGGCAGACGTGGTAGCACGCGCCTGTAGTTCCAGCTACTTGGAAGGCTGAGGCGGAAGGATCGCTGGAGCCCAGCAGGTTGAGGCTGCAGTGACCGGGAGCAGCCACTGCACTCCAGTCTGGGAGACAGAGTGAGACTCCAACTCAAAAAAAAAGAAAAAGAAAGAAAATGTTGACAGTAATCTATTGTGTAGAGAATATGTTGAAAATAATAAATGTAATGCTTCGTTTTAAAATCTCAATTATTTGAATTGTTCAAGTTCATAATCTTAGACCTTACGTAAAGATCTATCAGTAAATGATGTTAAGTTTAACTTCCAAATATATCTATTATTTGAACACGTTTTACTACCATCTTGGTCTAAAACTATCTCACTAAATTACTGTCATAGCCTCAAATATATTGTTCTGCTTCAGCTCTTTCTCCACATACAGTCTGTTGTGCAGAGAGCAAAGATAAGTCAAGACATATTATACTTCTCAAAATCCTTCAAAGTCTACCTGTTTCATTTTAAGAAAAAGTCTTTAGAATGGCCCTCAAAGCCCTACCTAATTTAACTATATTTTACCTTTCTGACCTTCCCTAATTATTCTATTTAAAATTGACTCTGCCTTCACTTGACTTTCTCGCCCCCTTTCTTGCTATATATTTTTTCATACACATGTCATAGTCTACCTCATTGTAAATTTTATTTATTTGTTTGATTTTTTACCACATTTGCTCAACCTACTCTGTCTGTCACTAAAGACACTGCTGTAGTGGCTAGTTCTGCATGGGTGCCAAAGAGATTTCTATAAGAACCACTTGGCATTTTCTTATCTGAGGTCTTATCTCATTAACCTCACTCCCTTTTCCTTAAATTTTCTGGCACAGGCGTAAGACCCTTGGATCTCACACATAAGCAATGCAGAAATGAGAATTTAATACTCTGTGGTATGATCAATGGCGGATGAGAATTAATGGATATATAGATTCTCCTCTTTTTCATTATAGTGTATTTACTATTCTAAGGAATATTTTTAAGATTCTGTGAGATTGAACAAGCTAGTTACCTGTAGCAGTAAATTGCCTTTTAACTATGGACTTCCTGTATTGTTTCTTTCTCTGTTTTGTCTTTTTCCTCATCCCTCACATCTGTTTCCTGGATTTTCCTCTCAGCATATTATTTATAGTTAATCTTCCATTTGGGGTTTTGCTTTGTTGTAAAACCCAAGCTAAGACAATGATATCCAAGATTGCCTGCAATTTTGGAGGCAGATTACTAATCAGTCACATGGCAATAAGAAAGTATCGCTGCTGTAAAATGGGGTGCTGAAAAAAACCCTGGAATGCACATCAGTTTCACAATTCCTATAATTTTTGCCTGTGTTAGGTTGGAATGGGTTATATGTAGAAGGTAAGGCATTATGCTATATTGTGGCTGTGACGCTTGGGAAGTATGGAGACAATAAATAACAACATTGCAAAGATAATGGAGAGGTTAGCCTAGAGATTCTTGAAGACTAAAAAATTATGGGCTAAATCATATAGCCATCAACTGAAGACTAGTGTGTCTCGATGACAGTTTGAGGACAACTTCATCTCCTACAGTGTTAAGACAGACTGTAGAATAACAGAACAGAATCTAAGTGTAAGGAAGGCAGGATTGCAAAGAAGAGAAATTCAAACTTTGAAAAATATTCCTTTTTTTCTTCTCCTGCTTGTTCGAGAACATGATGGGTAGAGTAAAATTCTGAGAATGGGATAGGGACATTTTAGTGGATAATTCTGTGGAACTCCAACTACTAAGTTTTCATCAACTTTCTATGTGTTGGAAAAACAACCTCTTCTTGTTTTTTGACAGAGGAGAGAGAGTTCCCCATTCCTGAAGATCTCTTAAACACCTCAACTGAAGCAATACCTTGTAAATGTAGCACCTGAATGTTGAACATTTCATTCCTCATTATTCTAAGGCAATCACCCAAATAATGTCACACAGTGGTCGGAAGTTACAGTCTATGTTCCAGGATTAAAATGGTTACACAGTAAATGCATTGTAAGGCCAGGCTATTAAGTCTCAGAAGGAAAGGGAGGAATGTGTGTGAATAATTCTTAAGGTGTTA
Organism: Tarsius wallacei; assembly: GCA_963574415.1. NCBI lineage: Eukaryota > Metazoa > Chordata > Mammalia > Primates > Tarsiidae > Tarsius > Tarsius wallacei. The sequence goes on from CAUYQG010029386.1 coordinate 68,358, forward strand.
GACCACAAAGTTAGGGCAGATTAGCCTCTATCTGATATAATTTTTTTGAGTGACTGACACTCATCCATACCTCAAGGATTTAATGTTCTGGTGAAGACATCTGGAGCTGGTGTCAACATGTTGGTGGAATGGCTTGTCTGAGCTTGAATACAATTATATCTTTGAATATGGTTATGTCTTCCATAAAAGATTCTAAAAATTTTGCAGCACTGAATAAGGGTAGGAAAATTTATAAAGATAAAAAATAAATTAGATGAGATTTATCATAGAAGCCTACAGATATCACAGAAGACTAGATGGTGGCACCAGACCTTATTCCCTAGTTGGACCTTGGTAACAATTCCTCCTCTAAGGCAGAAAATAATAAATGGATTAGATATGCCACAGTGTCTTTGAGAAAGCTCAGTAATAGCTATCTTCTATAAGTTGGGAGATGCAATCCTGCTACAGAATTTTCTTACATAAATGGGGTTAATAATAAAATTATGGAAAGGCAGAGACCTAGTGGAAGCATATAACTGCAGATGTAAGGTAATCTAATTACTGTAAAAAGTAGCAAGGTAAGGTAACAATCAGGCTAACTTGTTTGACAGGTTCACGACAAGAAAGAAGAATCATGGCAAGATCGTTTGTTAGGATGTTGTTCAATTTGTACAATAACGAATATTGAGAGTTAGCAAACAGAGGTGTGACATCTGAAATGGGGAATCACAATTGTTTCTCTGGTTTTGAGTTATGCCTAGAGCCAAATATTGAAGGATGACCCACTAATAATGTTGTAAGTATGTGTATAAACATTTATCCAGTCCTTACTCCAGAGGAACTTCCATTTTAGGCAATGGGAAATTCTGAAAATTTATGAGAACTACTGGTCATGGAGTTTGAATTTAAGATAATACTGGGGTATGCAAAAATGCCATTAAGTTCTTCTAGTTGAAGGAGGGAGTAGTAGAAGAAAGGTGGTAAATACGCCTCTGGCCTAATTTTACCTCACAGTGAATACTAGGGAAGTGTGGAACAACTGTGGGGGTGACTTTCACAGTTTCTAAATGTATAAATGGGTAGATATACTTAGCAATTAGCAGAATTCTTACTTAAGTTTCCTGAGCTACTCCCATAAGAAGAATTAAGTGGGAAGGTTCAAATGGAAGTCACTGATTACCAACCAGTCAAGACTATAGATCAGAAGCCATACCACTTTATTCTGTTGAAGACTTAAAGGATTTAAGGAAAGTGGTTGTGATGTTTCCATTCCCACCTTGTAAAAACAGATAAACTGTGTTGGACTACTGGAAATTTAATTAGGTAGAAGCTCCCATGCTCAATTTAGTAGTTTTACTACAGCAGATCAACATGGTTTCTGGCACTTGTTTTGCCAATATTCATTTCATCAAAGCATTTTTCCTTATCTCTGTCACCAAGGAGAATCAAAAGCTATTTACATTTACATGGAAAAAATGGCAGTTTATGTTCATTCTTTTGCCTTAGAGATCTCTGAACAGTAGAATCTATAGTATCTTATCATCTTGACATTCCAGAAGTCATGATGCTGGTTCAACATCATGTTAATGGGATTTGGAAGACTAAAAAGTGGCATGTAGCCCATAATCCTTAGAAAGATATGTACAAAAGCATAGGCTCTTTTGACTATCACATCTCTAAAGTTTATAGAAACCTAGTGGTCTGGAACAGCCCCTAGGATTTTCCAGGATAAAAAATAAAATTGTTGTACCTTGTGACAAAAGAACAGTACTTGGGGGGCTTCTTTTAATTTTGAAGGCAACATGCAACATGTATTTTACCACTCTTTAATCCTTTATTAGTGACTCTGATCAAGTGGGGCCCAGAGAAAGAAAAGACACTGCAGGAGATCCAAGGTACAGTGGTAAGTAATATGGCATAGCTAAAGAAATTCTTAGTAAGTAGACATAGAAGAGTTATAGAAGAGACTTTGCAGATTCCACAGGATTGTGTGTGTGTGTGTATTCTTGTATTTTATTTTTAAAAAATATGGCTAATGAAAGAAAAAAGTCATTGAAACAGCCTCTTATTTTAAGGCAGCAACTATAACTTAAATGCTAACAAGCCCACTCCATAAGATAGGTAATGCTCTCTCAGTGCTATAAAGGGCATTTATTTAAGTTTCTGAACCCCAAGATTTGGTATATTTAGATCCACCATTTCATAATATTAGGTAAGTATAATGGCACTACATTTTGCAACAGAAATGGTGCATTCAAGTTTAGGGCAAAAAGGTCCAGAAGCAATGAGTCAATTGAGTGTTCAGATGGCCTAGATCAGCAGTCCCCAATCTTTTTGGCATAAGGGACTGGTTTCTTGGAAGATAATTTTTTTATGGATGGAAGGGGGGGAATTCTTAGGCATTAGACTCCAGTAAGGAGCACACAACCTAGGTCTCTCATGCGCTTGTGAAAATCTAATGCCACGATTTATCTGATAGAAGAGGGAATTCTGCCCTTCATTCACCTCTTGTGTGGCTGGGTTCCTAACAGGTCATGGACCATTACCAATCTGCTGCCAGGGGTTGGAGACCCCTGGCCTACGTTGCCATTAAAACCAGTTTTTCAGCTCATATTTCGTGCTTCATGAGATCTGTCTATGACCAACTGATGGAGAGCTCATTGTGGTTCTCAGATGAGAAGGCATGTTGTATTGATATGTATCACAGACCCTCTCTTGGGCAGTCTCAAGAAACAGTAAAATTTCTCCTGTTTAATAGAACTTTGGGCATTATATTTTGCCATTCACTTTCTATGGAGGAAAAAAGGTGACCATTTCAGTGGACTGATATGCACAGACTCCTGGGAAGAGTGAATGACTTGTCATATTAGTCAGAGTTCTGGAAGGAGTTAGATTAGGAGATCAAAGAAAATAAATTTTGGGAAGAAACACATGCATGTAGGCACACTGTTGGGTTAGCCACAAATTGCCCATACCTTTGTGTCTCAAGTTAATACCCACAAGAGAATCATCTACTACAAAGAAGACCCTTAACAACAAGGTAAGAACATGGTCTGTTGTAGGGATGGCAAGTAGCTTCATGGTCTCTTGTAGGGATGGCAAGTAGCTTCTTTCCTTAGTCTCCATAGTATCGATGTGAATGACCATGATAGCAGGGTTGTATTTCCCTCTCTCCAGAGTTGATCTAACTACCACCATATTGAATGTTCAAACTGCATTGCCAGAGACCAATGCTGAGCTCTCATGGCATCAATCCTCAAAGAAATCAGCCCATCATTAAATGGCAGGTTGTCTATATCAGATGCCTGTCACCCTAGCTGCTACAGATCATAATCCTAAAAAACACAATCTGGCACTCCATAATTCCAAATGTTAAAATCCCAAAAGACCAAAATTCCTAAAACCTAAAATTCCTAATATCTGAAATCCCCAAAATCACAATTCCAAAAGAATAAAAACCTGAATGGTGAATCTTGAAAGCTGAATTCTGAGGAAAAAATTAGTGCCCTTTCTGTTGTACAAAGGATAGTTGCATTATGTTAGGCAGGACTATTAACTTGTTATTTTATTAACTTGCATTTGACAGAAAACTCAGATGAGTGGACTGGCCATGAGATACAACAATGATGAAAACTTAGTTTAAAAATATGAGTGTATGTGGAACAGATTTCAGCATACCTAAAACAACATAAAGACATGGCACAGAAAATAAGAAAACTTAATAGGGAATTTTCATGTCGGTGTGCAAAAAATCATAGAATTAAAAGAAAACAGAGTCATATAGAAGATGAATGTTAGCATACTCTTTTAGGAAAGTCATGCTCTTAGTAAGAAGAAAAAAAAAGCAGCTATTGATAAAAATTCAAGACTTCAAAATATAGTTAATAATTGTGAAAGTTAGCTATCTCTTATGTGTTATCTATGTATAATTGCCAAAAATGTGTCTCTGTAATACACTTTTTGTATGTCAAAATTACTTTTAAAAATTCTTTTGGGGGGGATTCTTTTCCAAGTTTTTTTTCACTGTATTAAAGTGTGCCAGCATTATTTACACTTCACTATGCTATGTATTTTATTTTTGCATCACTTCTAATACAAGAGATATAAGTTGATAAATTGTAAACAAACTTAAGTGTTCTTTTAGAACTCTAATTTGTTTTTTGCGTGTTTTGCAAATTTGACTTCAAAAAAGTACATTATCACAACATTCACTTTGTGGGTAAGCAGAGTGCAAAATGTTAAAACTTCCTCAATATATGAAGGATGTCCTTCTTGTATATCTGCATTTGTGAAAGATAACATTTCTCAAGATCTTGGCTCTTCCGGTGACTACACATACATTGATGACCCATCACAGTTTTTTAAATAAATCTTCTAAAAAGACAAGTTATTTATCACAATAATTCAGATGACTACAGTTATAAATCTGGGTGCACACTATTACCAACTATAGCAATGTGCATTTATAAATTTTGCTTTTTGACCTAATTTTTTACGAATACTATTCATCTCCTCATTAACCATTATCCATGTGCAACTGTCTTATTCCTGAGTGTTTGTGCCTGTAAAATATGAGAAAATTGAAATAGTTCAGAGCTATCTGAGCTACTTGCAGTATGCAAAATTTATCAGACAAGATAAGACAAATGTAAGTTTCAAACTTTAAGACTGGGGTCAATTTTAAGTTTATTCACAAAAAACACAACCATCAGTTCTATGGGGAAGTCAGATTGGTTTCCTATAGTTGTTGTATTTGTACCCTCTATTCCAAATTTAAATACATCTCTCCCTATTTTTGAGAGAAGAAAATGTATGCATTGTAGAATTTTTGAAATTTTCTGCTTGGGGTGTGTGGGAGTCAAGTGAACAAATAGGAGGAGCAGTTGAAGGTGAAAGGGGAGAGAGTCTTCAAAGTCTTTTTACATTTAGAAATAGTTTTAAGTATCTTCTTGTTTACCTCTTTTTTAAAGTCACTTTTTTTCCTTTCAGAATTTCTTTTAGAAGCTTCAAGATGCCATTGGAACTATGTCTCAAATTTACTTTTTCTGGTTGTAAAGCCACATTTTATACATTCTCCCCCCCACCCCCTGCCCCAGGTTTTACATTTGTCTCTGCTAGGTATTTTAAGGAGTCAAGATTTGACACTGACAAAGATAACCCAGCCAAGAACACAGTGATCTTTATGTAATCTGTTGAAAAATAAGAACTAGTTTAATGTTGTTTGTTTAGTTTAAAATGCTCATTATTTAACTTAAAGTTTCTTACTCAGGTGAACTTCTAATATGCACAGGGTATAAAATGGGAAAATGGGAAACAAGGACATAATGACTAGCTTTGTCTAATATTGCAGTTCTCATTAGTAATCTAGATAAACTGCTAAAAATGAATGAAATACAAATGAGGTAAATATTGCAGGTAAAATTTTTGTATAATTCAAAAATCTTAAAAGTATTTTAGATGCTTGTTAGAGGTCTGGGTCATTTCCAATTAAGAAAAGGTTATGATATGGAAAAATATGCTTTTTAAAATTGTGGACTATTTTTTACCTAAAAAATGTTAATCTCTGAAAGAGAGTTTAGGATGTCTTGCTTTCTAGGCTTTTCACTAAAATGTAAGATTACTAAGAATAAGAATTACAGTTAATATATATAATTCTGTATATAAACTGTGTTACAGAAGATGTGTCCTGATTGTGAAAAATTATAAGTTTTCTAATTGAGAAGTTATTTAATGGTTGATTCAAACTATAAACTTGGAAAGGTTATTTATGAAACAAGAAGAAAGAAATCAGCAAGTAGCATAGAGAAATATGAATAAAAAGTTAAGAAAGGTTATAAGGAAAAGATAATTTTGTATGAGAACAAATCTTGTACAATAGATTTTGATTTTGATTCCATAATGCTTCTTTTTAAAACCTCTCAGATTCATATCCCAGAAGTGCAAATTTGTTGTGTCTGTTTCTTTCAGCTTTTTTTTTTTTTTTTTCCTCTTCTGGAAAACTCTGAGATGATAACTTGCTCCTTCAAATTTTTTATCAATTACTTTAATTTTTTTCTCTAGTTTTAACTGCTGTTGTGGCTTGATGCTGAAATATTTACCTTAGAAAGTCTAGAAAAGCAATGTTTTCCTCTAGTATAATTTGATTCTGTACCCTTAGCTTTTCTTGATATGTCTAAATTATTCTATGTAATTGGCAAATTTCCTATGCTATTGCTGAAAGCCATTTATACCCCTGTTCAAGCTACTATTCTTCTAGTTTCTTTTTTCACTCATGACCCTGGAGATACTCTTTTTGTATCTGATTAATTCATGCACTCTTTTTTTAAAAATCAGATTTCACTTTCAGATTATCTAAATGAGCTTCTCATGAAGAGAAACAATCACACTGTAGTAGATCTTTCTTTGCCTCTTGAGAAAGGGCCTAAGAAACAGATTTTTATGTTTTAATCAAGATAATGTCCATGTCTTCATCATTAGTTTTTCATTGCTTAGGAAAACTGAGATGTAGAAGAATTTAAGTTTTTACATTCATGTCTATATCTGTATTGCTTTTAAAGTTTTAAAATTATAACTTTGGTTAAATTAATGGCTATTGTTTTAGAATGATCACAATTATGTTTTGATCAAGTGTTCTGAGCCTTCTAATATATTTGATAAATGTCCTATTAACTAATCTTTTGGCTGTTAATTTACAGGGCTTTTACTCTTGGATTTGAAAAAACACCAACTCCCACTAAATTACTGAAGACTTCATCTTCAGACTCCAAATAAGGCAACCATAAAAAAGAACTTCACTTGTGAGACACAGGGCCAGAAATCAAATATATTCAATCCCTCTAGGCCCAGGGACTATTGAGAAAGAGGCAGGTGTATGAGATTATAAGGGCCCGTTTTAAGGGATGAGATTAGCTCAGAGTTTTTCCTATAAATTAATCATAAATATAAAAAAACACACATACAAAGCCAGTATCTGGGTTCCTGTTTTGCAATAACAGTGATTCATGAAGTGTTATCTGATTTTTAATAGAAAATTGCAAAATGTTATAAAATATTTATGGAAATTGTACTTGTGTTCAAACTGATTAAAATTAGAAAGATTTGTTTTTAAGGTTTATTAAAATTAGCTTTAATATAAATATTAATATACACTATACAAAGATAAAATTTTGTTTTCTCTTCTGAACAAAATTTTTGAGTAATATCACTAGGAGATAAAAGATTTTTTGCTTAGCTTTTGAGTAAACTACAGAAAAATGAGGAAAGAGACAAATTTTTAGTTAACCTCAAACTAACTTTATTAGGTCTTATTGTTTTGAAAACTGAGTCTCCTCTTTATCAGATAGCAAGATTTTCTGTTTTTCTTTTCTTTTTTTTTTTTTTCACTAAATCTTTGACTATCATTTTGACTAAATGAATGGCTAATTTACAGTGACCTGTGATTATTTTATATGATATCAAGTGTTAAGCCTGTGATACTTGATAAACATCCCAAAAGCAAAATTTCACGTTATAAACTCATTCTTTTTTACCTCAAGCTAACTATTTCAGATCTTAGGTCCCCTGAGGCTTATTTTGCATGTTAAAATTATATGAGACATCATACAATGTGGAAGTTTTCAATTTTCTTTGAGTTATATTTACATAAATGTGCTATTAATATGTGTTTCAAAATTGTATGGGATTTCTTAAACTCTGATATGTCGTAATATATGTGATTAGTAATAATTATTGTTATGTTAAATTGTTGCATGCCACAGAAATGACAAAATTCATTGTCAATTGTTTCTTTAACCATGGTTGCCCTAAGCATTCACAATTATTGTTTTACTTTAAATCTTCTCAAAAAGCAGTTTATAACCAACCACAGTCCAAACTTGTTTCTTTAAGGAAGTCAAAAAAAGTACTCTTAACCGAAAATTTCTGATAACTTTGAAGATTGTATCATGGGTCTAAAGAGAAAACTTCCACGATTCTCCTTAGAGGTGATATGCTCATGAGGATTGCTGGCCCAATATCAAGCAGAATAGGAGTTAATTACATGGCTGAACTAAAAGAGGGCTGAAATAATTTTTTATGACTATTTTGTGTGAGACATTGCTGATTATTTTTTAGCCTTGTTTTTTGGAGTCAGGACAACTTTTGTTTTCTGTTGAACTATGTATGGCCTTTAACTATGAAGTAGAGTATACTTTTAAAGCAAAATTTGAGATATTTTTCCTTTCTGCTTAATTTTTTTCAGAATTCAGAAATTATTTGTGAATATTCTAAATTCATGGCAGCATATTTATTTGCATGAGTTCAATAAGAACTTTAAAAAATAACAGGACACTATTGAAAACATTAGTTATTTTACCAAGGTGTTGACTGAAATGTCTTATTTTCTGATATGGATAGAGTGCCTTGGGAAATTGAGATTGACTTTATAAAGCCAACAAAATCCCCTTGGAAAGTTTGTCCTTGTATCTTTTCTAAACCTTTTTGTCGTTGTTGTTGTTGTTTTTGTTTTGTTTTGGTTTTTGTTTTTACAGGATCCTTGCCTGTAGTAAGTAAAGAATTTTACTTACTAACAGGTCTAGGACCCTCAAAATATTTTGAGACCTCAAGAGGAATTTTTACAGGTGTTATAAGCACAGTCTAATGATGGCTCTTTGGCTTGGATTCTGGACTTGAGCCATTAAAAAAGTCAAATTCAAAATTCTTTATGAAAATGTTTTAGCAAAGGCAATTTAAAGGAAGCTACATGGACAATAATTCCTGCTGCACATTATGCAAATAATCAGGCCAAGTATAATAAGACAATATTTGTTTTGCAAATAAATTGGTTTTAGTATAATTTTTATTCAATGTAAATGGTGGACTGAAGAGAGATAATTATATTTCAGAAGAAAACTATAGTATAAGATTAATGACTGAATGATTGCTGGGTGGCAATATGGTTGCCCATAATATGGAGCTGCATCTGTGTTGCATTCAGTTATTAAAGGTAAAAGTTTCCAATGAAATTTAGAAATAGATTTAGTGCTTGAGAAGTTGGTTCACTGAATACATAAGAAAATGCAAACTAATAAGGAAAAAACAAAAGGTTTAATCCCTTAGTTATTATTATCTGTAACAGCTAAAATGAAAGAAAGTTCTGGGTTAGGGCTTGAGGTTGAACTAAGCTCAGATGTGGGTCTGTCTGGGCTCAGCTCACTAGGCTTAAAACCACCTAAAAAACGGAAAATTGTGCCAGGAAACCAGAACATATCTCTGAGACTATGATTTCCAAGAAAGTAGTCAATATGAGGGAAGGGCAAAATGGAGTAACTATTAAAACCAGAGGGTTTAAGATGAATAAATTGTTCCATTTTTTAGATTGGTATCATCAGCTTTCTAAGTAACCCTTACTAAAATGGACTGTGAGAGTAATTTGGTAGCAATGCCTTTTAAGTACTGCAAAGTGTAAGAGCATGTTTTGATTGATGCAAAACCTGCAGTTCACTATTGAGATTATTTCCAAAAGAACAGTCAGTATAGTGGACTGGGTAAGAAAACACTGTTAGGTCTGTTTATCCTGAGAAGAAGACCATTCAACTTCACCTATGTTTGCCAAGTGGAGCACCCCTGATAAAGGAGCTGATATGCTTTGTATGCAAACCCATGGGTGACTGGCTTTATGACAGAAGCATTAACATTACTTTTTGGCCTTTAGTTTATGAAAATCATAAAAGGAACATGTGCTTTTGAGTGTTCCTCTCTTGGATTCCCCAGAGGATTTGCTCCATATTCTCTGGTAATTTTAAATTTTGATTGATCCTAGTCAGTGTGGCTTAAATGTTCTAAAATCATTAATAAAGTACCCAGATCATGGGGTTCCAACAAGCTGGATGCCAGGGAGGTACTCATAAGTACTTCTAACCACAAGTGTGACATTTCCAGTCCTTATCACTATTCCACAATGCCCATCTCAGCATGAAGTAGCCAGAAAGATAAATGACCAGATTCCCTATGACTGAGAAACTGACAAATAGGGAGGGGACTGAAACTGACCCTACTTCTCCACAGAACTGATGTTTGCAGCTTTTAAAAATAAACTCAAAAATTGACCCTCCAAGCCGGGCTCGGTGGCTCAGCCTGTAATCCCGCGCCTTGGGAGGCTGAGGTGAGTGGATTGCCTGAGCCCGCGGGTTCGAGACCCGCCTGGGCAAGCGAGACCTCATCTCTACAATAAATCACAAAATCAGCTGGGCGTGGTAGCGCACGCTTGTAGTTCCAGCAACTTGGAAGGCTGAGGCGGAAGGATCGCCGGAGCCCAGCAGGTCGAGGCTGCGGTGACCGG
>CAUYQG010029387.1:0-12950 GCA_963574415.1 Tarsius wallacei
ACAAAAAAGCCTACCCTCTTGTGGCGGGTTCTGTAATTGTTCCTCTCAGCTGCTTCTTTGTTGTCTCCTACAGAGCTTCAGCCTCATTCACAATCTCTCCAGTGTCTGGTGCAGAGAAGGAGGAGAGGGCAGTGTGGATGGATGAGGCTACAGTTCTTCCCTTCCACCCTAGTAAGGTCAGGGGGATCGCCTCCAGTAGGGAGGTGTGGGATTGTTTCTTCCCCAGGTAACTGTGGTGGGCACCCCAGCCAGGTTTATCCTGAAGTGGAGTCTTCCTGTTGTGACTGGCATCCAGGCTCCAGTCATGTGGGTCTGACCTTCGGAGGATTGCTGGGGAGGAAGAGTGTCTAGTCAGCCCTGGACTCACCCTAATCTCTTTGGAGGTCTTCCTTGTCCTTTTCTGGTCAAACCCTTTGGCTTGTGGCTGAATCAGGGCAGGGGGTGGGGTGCCCGAGACTCAGCACTCATCCTGTTCCTCCAGAGTTTGCGCTTCCAGGATATTCCCTCTCAGTCACAATCAACCCCTGAGTAGGTAATCCATTGGTCATGGAGATCGGGTCTGTTGCTTCATGGGGAGCTAGCTGGAACACTTTCCTGCTGAATTTTTAAGATGGTGGCAGGGTGCCTGTTTCATCTTCTACAGTGTGGCTCTGTCTTTGGGCTCCCTTTCTGTGCTCCCTCCAGAGCCCTTGCTGCCAGTGTCCAGGCAGGCACTGCAGTAGTGAGGCAGAGCCTGGAGCCAGCAGTCTCTCCTGACAGTTTCTTCCCAGGCAGGCCTTTGTTGGTTTTAAAAAATGGTGCTCTCTCAAGGGTTCTTATCAAGAAGGGATGTTGAATTTCACTGAATGCTTTGTCTGTGTGTAATGATATAATCATGTGGTTCTTGGTTTCATAACTGTTAATGCACTGAATTATGTTTAATGTCTTGCAAATGTTGAACCACCCCTGAGTGCCAGAAATAAAGCCCACCTAGTCATGTTGGAAGAGCCATTGAGATGTGTTGTTGGATCCAGTTTGCTAGATTCTTGTTGAGAATTTTTGTGTCTTGTTCATCAATGAGATTGGCTTGTAGTTCTCTTTTCTTGTTGGGTCTTTGTCAGGTTTGGGTATCAGTACGATGTTAACATCATAAAATGAGTTGGGAGAATTCCATCATTCTTGATTGCCTGGCATTTTTTTCAAATAGATTGGTATCCGCTCCTCCTTGTATATCTTGGAAAATTCAGCTGGAAAGCCATCTAGTCCAGGGCTTTTTTTGGTGGGAAGACTTCTTGTAACTGAGTCAATTTTCTGGACTGTTATTGGTCTGTTTAGAGTTTCAATTTCTTCTTGTTTCAACCCTGGAATGTTGTGTGATGTCAGAGAGTCCTTCATTTCTCTTAGGCTTGGCTCCACTGGCAGAAGCTGCTCTCACTGCTGCTGAACCAGTGCATTGTTTTATTCCCTGTTACACTTGGGGTCTGGTTGCTTGCAGCTGTGCCCTGATAAGGACTCTTTCTGCATGGGACCAACTACCTGCACAGGGCTGGAGGGTGAGAAGGAACCCAAAGCCTCTTAGGTACAGTTACCCACTCTTGTTCACTGGGCAGGGTTTCAGTTCTTGTGTGTGCCTGGCCCACAGTGGGGCATGGGGCACCTGGATTCTTGCATCTGCTGTCATTTTTCTGGTCTCTATGTGTTCAAAGAAATCTTTACTGACTGTAGGGTGCTTCACCCATCTAAAAGTGTTCAGGTGTCAACATGTATCAGAGGCTTGGTCTCTACTCTCTGCCGTGCTCAGCGACAGCAGTGCTGGTCTGCTTCTTATCAGTGGTCATCTTGGATCGATCCCTACTACAGATTTTTTTAAGTTCTATGTTTTTCATTTGATTGTTTTTTCTAGTTCTAGATTTCTGGTAAAAATTCTCCATCTTTTAGTATATTTTCTCCATCTTTTATTTTATTAAAAATCTTAATCATAGGTATACAGTTGGCAAATATTTTTTCCCATTCTGTGGGCTGTCTCCTTATCTCTTGGTGGTTTCTGTTGCTTTGCAGAAGATTTTCAGTTTGAGGAGGGCTCACTTGCCTATCTTATCTCTTATGGCTTGGGCTTTGGGGGTTTTGATCGGAATTGGTTGTCTATTTCAACTTCTATAAGGGTGTCTCCTGTGTTTTCTAAGATTCTTATAGCTTGAGATTTTACATTTAGGTCTTTGATCTATTTGGAGTTGATTTTTGTCTATGGAGATTGGTAGGTGTCCTGTTTCATTCTTCTGCATGTGGTCGGCCAGTTTTTCCAGCACCAATTACTGAATATGTTCTCCTCTCCCCAGTGGTTGTTGGTGGACGCTTTGTTGAAGATGATTGGTTGAAAAGTTGAGGTTTGGCTTCTGGAATCTCTATCTTGTTCTTTTGCTCTATATACCTGTTCTTATACCAATTCCAGACTATGTTGATTATTGTAGCCTTATAGTAAAGTTTAAAGTCTGGAAGTGTGATACCTTCTGCTTTGTTTCTTTTGCTGAGGATTGTTTTGGCTATTTGTGGTCATTTATGTTTCTTATGAATCTCTGTATGTCATTTTCACGTTTGACAAAGGCCTAACATCCAGGATCTACAACGAGCTCAAGTGTGCCAAAAGGAAAACAACAATAACAACAGCAACAACAACAACAACAACAAAGCCCTATTAAAAAGTGAACAGGATATATGAATGACACTTCTCAAAAGACCTACAAGCAGCCAACAGATACATGAAAAAAATGCTCAGCCTAACTATCATCAAAGAAATGCAAATGAAAATAATATTGAGATACCACCTAACTCCAGTCTGGATGGCCATCATTAATAACAAAAAACAACAGATTCTGGAAAGGATGCAGAGAAAAGGGAACATTTCTACACTATTGGTGAGAGTGTAAATTAGTACGACCTCTGTGGAAAACAGTGTGGTGATTTCTAAAATATCTAAAAATCTACCTTCCACATGACCCAGCAATCCTCTACTGCGACTATACCCATAGGAACACAAATCATTCTATAAAAAAGATGCCTGCACACGCATATTTATTACAGTACTATTCACAATAGCAAACACATGAAACCAACCATGCTGCCCAACAAAAGGGAACTGGATAAAAAAGTGGTACACATACCTGATGGAATATTATGCAACTATACAGAAGAACAAAATTATGGACTCGGCAGCAACCTGGATGGTTTCAGAGTCTATTATACTCAGTGATCTATCACAGAAACAAAGAACTGAGTACCACATATTCTCACTCATAAGTGGATCCTGAAAATTTATCATAGTACTACAAGAAAAGGATTGGTGGTAGCAGGACACAGACAATGAGGGAGGGGGTCACAAAACATCAATAAGGGTTTCTGATCCCAAACCAGGTGAAGTGAGAACCAATGGGAGGCCCAAACTTCACTTGTGCAATGACCTCTTATGACCTAATCCTGAATTGTACATTTTACAGTCTTGTGAATATACTCCAATAACTGAATCACATGTGAGTTTTCTTTTTCTGTTTTCTCGGTTGTTATCAGTTACATTTTCCTACTGCTTGTCAAGTCTAATGCTTGCATATTGAATCATGGACATTGCATATAAATATTATAGGTGTTGCAGATGATATGTCCTTCCTTCAAATAAAGTTCACTCCTTCTTCTATTGGGGGGATGAAATGGGGGTCATTATCTTACTTAAATCAGAAACTTAACTGAGTCAAACTATTTGCAGATTTTGTATTCCTGTATCTACCTGTTTTTCCTCTATTCTTAGAACAAAATACCCAAGTGTATATTTAAGAGGCCATTCCTCATGGCCATCCGCCCTGCTGGTATGTCTTGAAATATTTTTTTCCCTGTTTATCTTGTCAAGATAATCAAAAACCTACTACATTCATAGAAGTTCTCTTCTTAGTTTTTTTTCTCCTTTATTCATGCATCTTCTGAATTCTTTAAATGTCTCCAGTAGAAAACCTGTTTCCTTCAAGCTCAATTCTTAGGACACTGCTCCTTATCAAAACATGACCTCCTACATTCCTCATTTGTTCTTTAACTCCTGAAAACCTACCAAATATCTTCTGATTTCTCTGAACCCCATGGTGTTTCTGTGTCTGGGAAATATGCCAAGGTCTTCGGCCTTAAGAGAAAATACGGCCATAAGAGAAAATACCAAACAGAAAATGCCACTGTCAAATGATAGCTCATGTCTTTACAGTTATTCCTTCTCTGGAATGTTGCTATTCTATTTCCTGTCACTTAATCAGTTATCTGATAGCTTGAGACAAATGTTTATTACTATTATTATTGTTGTTGTTTAACAGTTTGTCAAGTTCTTACTGGTCTTCTACAGGCCACTTCATACTTGAAGGTGTACATCTACTTTCATTTTTTGGTAGGGTATAAAATTATATGTCCACAGTTATTTTCTTTAAATGTTCTAAATATAGCATTTCAATATCTGCAATAAGGTATCATTTCTGTTGAAAACAATATGTAATTCTAATTTTTACTTGCCAAGTCTGAAGGCAATATTCTTTATTTATCTGCCTTCTTTCAAAAAGTTTCCCAAATGATAAACCAAATAATGGGTGCTTTTATCACATTGGTCATGACCATAGGCACATAGTCACACCTATCTGCAATGAGGCTGAGGCATGGAGTTACTTTAATCTAGTTTTATTGTGTGACTTTCCTTATGGGACACAGTGAGGATGAATATTTGATATATAAATAATTGTTTCTTATTTAAAATATTATCATTAAAATGGATAAATAAATGTTCATAAAGATGATAGAGACAGGAGAAAAGAGTATTAGTGAAATGGATTGAAAATATTTGAGGTGACTGCTGTAATATACCATATGCTTATATTAAGAAATTGATAAATGAATTATTTTAAAAGTAAAATTCCATATTAAGAAATTTTTCAACAGAAAAATATTCTATAGCATGAATGCATTAGTAGCATGCACCATATATGTCTGTGTGTGGCACATGTATGTGACTTCAATTTTATAGCTATTTGGCAAAACATGAAGAAGGAGATATGAAAAGCAGAGAGAAAAGCTATGAGAATCTTGCATTTTTTTTTCCTATACATACATCAGCTTTGTTGTAGTGAGATCAAATTCAACAGATGGGATTAAGATATATAGGTAGGTTTTATATATGAAGCACTGTTTTACAAAAACAGTGCTTTTTAAAATATCTATGATAAAGCACAGTTTTTAGAAAAAATCCATATTAAATCAGTATTTTGTAAGATAAAAGTAAATTACTAAGAAGGAAAATGACAAAAAAACAAAAATATAATTTCATTTTTATTATTAGATGCAACTGACATAAACTTATTTGGTTAAATTGCTATAGCAATTCCTAAATATTAACTCTCTATTTCTGTTCTTATCTCATCCAGAATTTCTAACAAATATTTTGTGGGCCACACTTTCAGTCACACTGATCTAAGGAATGTGAAGAATTGAACAGAAGAGAACACATTACTTTGGGTTATTACATTTGTATTAATATGACACAATTTTTACATTAGAACTTTTATATTAATAGTATTAGTATTGACTTTATAGCTTGAACAGCTGAATGTGTGTTTTAAGCATGTGTTAATATTGATAAAGCATCAGGAGAATTATTTTGGTAGGCAATGACCTGAATTTAATAGGTAGCAGGTTGTTTGGAATACCTTTGAGCACCCAATATTGATATTTCATTTAGGTACTTATCTCTTATATCTTCCTTGTATCT
Source organism: Tarsius wallacei (assembly GCA_963574415.1). Taxonomy (NCBI): domain Eukaryota; kingdom Metazoa; phylum Chordata; class Mammalia; order Primates; family Tarsiidae; genus Tarsius; species Tarsius wallacei. The sequence goes on from CAUYQG010029387.1 coordinate 5,762, forward strand.
TTGAAGCTGAGATAATGTTAGATTTTATTTCTTCTCTTAATAATTTCTAATAGTATGCTTTTAAAGTCATTGTATGACTGAAAAGATCACTGTGTATTTCTCCTGCTTAAATGTGGTCTTCTTTAATTGAAAATTGGTTAAAATTAATTGTGTTTTCAAGCTCTTACTCATTTTCTTTTAGAATCCAGTATAGTCATTTCAGTACAACATTTATACTTGTTTATTGGTAACCATACTTTTTAGTTTTCTGTCTCTGGAAGAATTTGTAATTTAATATTTTTTCCTTGCTGTACTAAAGTCTTATGAGATGTATATAGATAATTCCTGTTTATTAAAATTTATTCTGCACTTCAGTGGGAGAGCACTTACTATTTATAAACTCATGTGTCTGCAGCTCTGATAAATGTTCTTTATTTCTTTGGTTAATTTTCCCACCAAGCTCTCTATGGACTCCTTCTAAAGATATTGGAAATACTGAACTGTATTCCGTGTATTTTAACTTTTCCCCATCCTTTTTTCCTTAAGATAGAAATGAATTTCTTGATTTGGTCTTTCAGATTCATAATGGACTCTTCAGCAATGTTCACTAAGCAATTTAACCCCTACATTGCTTTTATTTGTATCTCAGCAATCAATTGTTCTTTTTAAAAACATATCTTCAGTGCTAGCCAATCAGTTTATTAAAAAATCTCCCTTTAGTCATATTTCATGCATGTACAATTTTTCTGAATCTTGTATCAGGATAATGACCATATTTGTTCTTATGATGGGATGTTGATTCTTCTTATTGAATTTGTTGTCTAACTATCTAGTTACTTTTTATTTGAGAGAATCTATTTATCTGTCCTTTTTATCAAAAAATAATAATAAACAATATACCTTAATAAATAATTACCAGTCATCTTACTTCTACTCTATGGTCAACACATCCTTGATCCATTGCTAGGTATTATTAATAGGCTAAATTGTGTTAGAGTTACAATTTTATTTTTACTTTAAAATTTTTGTTTTAGAGTTGGGAGTTACTTGTAAGGATTTGCTACATAAGCAAATTGCATGCAGACAAGGTTTGGGCAAGGAGTCCCCTCTCCCCCTGATAGTGGGCATGGTACCCAGAGCATGGTTGTGTGTCTCCTTTTATTACTAAATTGATCATCCTGGTAAATGTTTTAGGAACTCCTCCAACTTGTATCAGCAACACTAAGATTAAATACGATATGCATTCATTTACAATTCACACTTAGTCTTTGTTGCGAAAACGAATTTAATGCTCATCATTAGTCTGTATGTGGATTTCTCTTTAGTCATTTTGCTTGTCTGAAGCTTGTCTTTTAGCAGATTCTTTAAAAAATACTCACGGGGATCAACATTGCTTACATGCTCTGTATTGTTCACAGTGAGACCTTTACTTTTGAAAACGTGTGGCTAGATTTAGTAGTATTATTTTAAAATTTTTTACTAGAGTGTCTTATTTTGCCATACATATTTTAGCCTAAAGAATTTAAGTTGCAAAGTTTGATGCAGAATTTTTTTTCCGTCCCTCATTCTGCCCTTTCCTTTGGTATTTTTGCTTGCCTGACTTAACATGTTTTGTTTTTTGTTTTTCTTAACTTGTATTAATTTTGCAATAACATGTTTCAGTGTAGATATTCCTGTTTATTTTTTCAGAAACATGATACATTCCTCCATTAGGTCATTTTAATTATTTTTACTTAGTCAAATGTTTCCTAGAATTATAATTTTTAGTAGCTTTTCCTCTGCTTTTGCTTTGCTTTTCTTCCTTAAAGATTCCTATTAAGCATATGATGGATCTTCTTTGTCATCTAAGTTTTTCACTTTCTTTGATATATATATAATATAATAATCACATAGAAGAACAAAAATATCGAAGATATAAAGTTAGACAAATTGTCATCATCTGCACATACCCATGCGGCTAAACACAGTCTAAATTAGAACATTCACAGGACCATTGAAGACCTTTCTCGTCTTTTTAAAGCTTATTGCCCAAAAGAGCCAAGTGCACTCATACCTTTCAGCAACTTTGTATCTCTTGAGTTTTTTTGTAAATGGAATCGCTATGTAGACAGAGGATATTTCTTTTTTAAAAATGTTTTTATGTGCAAAATTTCAATTTATATGTTGCCATGCCAGCACCTTCATTGTATTTTTACTATTTATATTTTTACCAAAACCACGCATTATTTGTTATGCTGTTTTTCTCAACTTAAGGTTTTCTTCTTACTGAAATATCCTAAAATGAATTAAATATATTAAAATGTCTCTGAACATATTTTTAAAGAGATTGCAAAATAAAGTAAATAATAGAATGTGTATCACTGAATTACTCTAATTATTTCCATTAAAAATTATTTTATTATAGGAATGTGGGATACAAGTGAAGATTAACTATATCAGTAGGCTTCATGCAGGTGAAGTTTGGGCTTATCACTGGGCCTCACTTCCCCTGGTAATGACCCAAGCACCCTTTGTGTTTTCCAGTGTCCACCACATTCCTCCATCCCTCCCTCCCCTAGCATTGCCCAGTGATGACTGATCTCTCCCTCGTGCTAGTGTGACTAATGTTCAAGGCCCACTGATGAGTGAGAACATGTGGTCTTCAGTTCTTGGTTTCTGTGATAGATCACTTTGTATAATGGCCTCCACCTCCATCCAATTTGCTGCAAAGTCCATGAGTTTGTTCTTCGTTACAGCTGTATAATGCCCTATCATGTATATGTACCACATTTTCTTTATTCAGTCCACCTCTGATGGGCAGTAGGGTTGGTTCCATGTTTGTGCTATTGCGAATAGTGCAGCAGTAAGTACCATGGAAAAATTTTCTTCTAATTATGAACAAAGATGAACTAAAGTTAGTGTTTGTTTTTCCTACCAATGTTTCTTAAATATAGAATTTATTGCATGTATGAGTTTGAAATCTAAGTTCAAATTAAATATGAACAAAGATGCAATTACTGAAGCTCTATTATTGACACAATCTATTAGATAAAATATTAATTTATTACATAAACTAGAAAACTTACATATACTTAGCACCAAACAGCAATCATGATGAAACCCTGTGAAAACAATTTTTTTTCACTGCTTTTTGATGAGATTTAATAGAACACTTTTTCCCAACCTTATGAGTTGTGATGTGTAAAAACATTTTATAAACTGCAAAAGTGTATGCAAATATTACATATTGTGGCTACATTTAACCTATATTAAATTACAAATTGATTTTATATATGTAAGCTAAATCAGTTTAGCTGATGTGCATTTCTAAGTAATAATTTTCCTCATTGGATAATTAAATTTCCAAGTATAATTTTCCTATATGTAAAACATTCAATACAAATTAGCATATATTTAGAGAGCTGCCGAATCAAAATACTGCTATCTGTCTTTGTCAGCTAGTGAGAACTGAAAGCCTGGGCAGTAGGTTAACAGTGCATACTCACTCAACAAATATTTTTTTTGGACAGTTTCCCATGAAAGAATTATCTTAAAAATTTAAACATAAAAAGACTTGGCACCTTGCATTTTAGTATTGCAAGGGCAAATATAGCATAGTAGGAAAAGTAATGAACCATATGACTGAGAGAGAAGATAGCCAGAGAAAAACTAGGCAAACAGACAGGGTGGGGCCCCGGTAACAATGCAGCGAACCTCTGTGGCTGATACACTCATGTTGGTAAACCATCTCCCTACAAGCCTCTCAAGTACTTACTGCTGGGACAGAAAAACAACCAATCAGCTCACATTAGACCCTTCCTCCTGCCAATTAGCTCTTAGTACTGACCAATCAGCACAGCTGGTGCCAAGGAATCAGCTCACAGCCAGTGCTAGCCCATCATTTTGGTCTTAGGGCTATAAAAGCGCCAGGTTTCGTCTCCAAATCGGCAACCCGTCAGGTCCCCTCCCATGGTAGGAGCTTCTCTATCCTCTCAATAAACCCTGTTTTCGCACTTTCCGGCCATGTGTCCCCCATTCCTCCTGGGCACAAGACAAGAACCCCGACCTGAACAGCTACAGATCATCAGAACCGAGGAGCTGTGCAATCCAGAGCTGCTGACTTGACAGCCAACTGAGTGCGCTGAACTGGGAGAGCTGGTGGCAGGAGGCGAGACGCCAAAGCTGAGACACTTCTGGAGGGGCGACCCTCTCAAGGCTTGGCCTGCCAGCCCATTGGAGCCGATATTCCCGGGGTTAGGCTTGCCAGCCCACAGCATCACCAACGCTCGCAGGAGCTGGCTTGCCAGCATATCAGAGCCAGTACTGCTGGGGATAGACTTGCCAGCCCGTTGAGCTGACTCTCTGGGGCTCGACTGGCCAGGCCCGTTGAGCGGACACTCTTGAAGCCCAGGCTGACCTGAAAAATCTGTATCATGACTGTAAGATTTTTCCTGGGCTAAGATCTTTACAAATGTTGTATCGCTCAATTCTTGCCGTCACCTGGGAAGAAAAGTTTATTTTATGTATTTTGTCGATGAAAAAATGGATGCTTGGATAGCTTTGACCAACTCCAAATTAAACATGCAGTAAGTGCAGAATCCGAAGTTGGAATTTTTGCTTTTCTTTCTTTAATGCTCAGGTGCTTTCTGTTATATATCTTATTGGTTGTCATTTAACTTTTAATGCACTTATGTGGCAATATTTTCAAAGTATGTGATTAATCACCAACTGAAAGTTATAAAGTTCAAAAGTTGAATTATAATTTTTAAAAACAAGAATGAACATGCATGGAGACTCAGGGAAAATGTTAATTTATTTTTGCATTTTCACAAAATTAGTGTGGCCTAGTAAGTCCTAAAAAATCTTTCACTAAGTGGTTATGTTACAGTATACTATTCAAAAGCATAATGATTGTTTTTAGCTACCTATTCTATTCTGAATTAAAATGTGCTAGTGTATTTTTAAAGAAAGAAAAATATGCTTTCTTATGTATATTTACACATGAGCAGATTATAGCCAAATCAAATAACTTCCAACTTTTTCTAATGGTAATGTAAAACTTGAAAGATGAGAATTGTTTGTTAGATTAAAATGAATTTACTTCCGATTCCAATTATTTCTAGTGGTCAGTAAATCTTTCAATTTACCTTAAGGGCTCAAGAAACTTCTTTAGCATTTGTCTAAAGGGAAATTATGTCCTTAATGGGAAACGTTATTCTAGATGGGATCCTGCAGCAATCATGATGTGCTCTCATTACAGGGATTGAGTCTGCTAGAGAGATATTTCACAAAGTGTCTTTGAGGTTTCCTTATGTCCCATAGTATAATAAGAATTAATGAGAAATTAGTCTTTCTAAGTTGTGACAAATATAGAATATGGTCATTTGGAATCCAAGATTAAGTTTAAATAAATGAAAAGTAGAAAATACCAGCACATTAGGATTTATCCTTACAGTTTGTAATCGTGGGAGATTAGAGTGTCTAAACATCTGGATCTTTCTTATTCCATTATCAAAATCAAAATTATGAAGTGAGGAGAGACCCAGAGATATTATCACATTAATTTCGCCTTTTTGTGGGAGGATTGCTTTATTTCTCAGGTTTCTTCATTTCTTAGCAACAAAACCCACATTCTGAAAGGAAAAACATACAAATGCATTTCTCAAAAGTAATGCTTAAGAAATCATTTAAAGAAAAGCCAAAAGAAAGAAAAAGAAAAGCCTACTCATAAATCTTGAAAATTATTGAAGTTTCTTAAATTTGTACAAATATAGACTGAATTATTACAGTTATAAATATAAAACCAAAGGAAGATTTGTAAATTAAATACAAGAAAAATAGAAAAATCAGTAACATTCTAATCAAAAGGATTAATTTGACATGAAAATGCCATTTTGCTGAAATTTAATTGTTGTTCACAGTGTTTCCGATGCATTGATGCTACTACCCAGGTCCTTGTGAGTCTGGCATGTCTATTACCATGTGGTACATGGTAAGTGTATTATTTTGCCATGTTTTCCCTAGTTGAACTACTTACTGCAAGACACTTATTCATACATCATGTCCTGATATAATTTAGTCTCTGCATAGCAGTGCTGAATACTATGTCTACTTTATTTTGTTTTTATTTCTATTATTTTGCTACAGTTAAAGTTATGTCACTTGGCACCAAGAAAAATATAAACAATAACCTAGCAGCAAGCATTGAAACCAAATAGCAAGTAATGAGGTTCATCCAGATAGTTTTAAAACTATTAATTTTTTTAAATTGACAAATAGTAACTGTGTTTATTTATTAAGTACAACGTGATGTTTTGATTTATGTATATAATGTAGAAAGATTCAATCAAACGAATATATCCATTACCTCACCAATTTATCATTTCTTTGTGATGAAAATGTGAAAAACACAAATCATTTAAAAATTATATTTAGATACTATAATAGTTTATTATTATTATAATAAAAAATAAGGAGATACTGATCTAGATTAAAAGCCATAGAGGAATAAAGTTGGCATATTGATCAACTCATTGGTCTAAAGGAACTAGTGTGTTTCAAGTGAAGTTGAGGCCTCTCCTTCTGAAATCATCTTGGCCATATATCTCTGATTCTCAGTGATCAAGTCTGTAATTCTTTCTGCATTCATTAATGTCTTCATGGCAAAATGCTTTTATAATCTTCATGTTGCAAACTTCTTGGGCACATCAACTGTGTATTTGCTATCCTTTGGCATTTCTAGTCCTGTTAAACGCAATTCCAGATATCAGGACAATGGGGAAGTTTCGTCAAGGTAGGTTATTGTATTTTCCATACAATGTGTTATTTATCTCAACCTTTTGGAAGTTATAGATACTGCAAATATCTTTGCTCTGTTTGTGGTTTACTTTATTATTTTTATTTTTATTTTATTTTATTTATTTTTTGAGTTGGAGTCTCACTGTCGCCCAGACTGGAGTGCAGTGGCCGTTCCCAGCCACTGTAGCCTTGACCTGCTGGGCTCTGGCGATCCTTCTGCCTCAGCCTTCCGAATAGCCGGAATTACAGGAGCGCGCTACCAAGCCCAGCTGAGTTTTTTGATTTATTGTAGAGATGAGGTCTCACCAAGTTGCCCAGGCGGGTCTCGAACCCGCGGGCTCAGGCAATCCACTCACCTCAGCCTCCCAAAGGCGTGGGATTACAGGCTGAGACACCGAGCCTGGCTGTGGTTTACTTTTTTAATTTCTGTATA
>CAUYQG010029392.1:0-32131 GCA_963574415.1 Tarsius wallacei
ATTAATGGCAGTAAATACCTGTCTGGGGATGGGGGGACACTTCTTACAAACAAGGGTGCCTGAATGAGACATATTTGTGTACCTAACCCTTAAATGTACCCCTCAATATCACAATAAAAAAAAAAGGAAAAAAAAAAAAAAGAATTACCTCACCAATTTCTAAAATGGAGTCTGCTAGGACTCTGATAGGAATTTTGTTGAATCTGTAGATCATTTTGGGGAGTACTGGGCATCTTAACAATATTAAAACTTGTGATTCATGAAAAAAAATTGAAGAAATAATGGCTGAAAACTAGAAATCACAAATCCAAAATGCTTAACAAATCCCAAACATAAGAAATATGAAGAAAACTGCACCAATGCATATTATAATCGAATTGCTTAAAACCAACAGTAAAAATAAATATTTTAAAGCACTCAGACAAAAAGACACTTTATATACAATGAACATAGATAAGTATTACAGCAGATTTCTTGAAACAATGCAATCAAGAAGATAGTTTCAAAACAACACATGAAAGGAAAACCATACTGAAGGAAATATACTGAAAGCAAAACTCCACCAACCTAAACTCTGTACACAGTGAAAATAGCTTCTAAGCATTATGGCAATATAAAAATGAAGACAAATCAATTTAAAGTGAGCAAAAGGATGAAACAGTTGCTCCTCAAAAACAGGTATATGAATGGCCAAAAGAACATGAAAAAATGCTCAGCATCATTAGTCATTGTGGAAATGTAAATCAAAACAAGAAGATATCACTTCACATCTACTAGGATGGCTATAATTTTTAAAAGCAAACAATAACAAGTTTTGATAAAAATGTGAATAAATTGAAACTCTCAAATTTCTGGTGGGAATGTAAAATGGTACCGCCACTTTGAAAATTGTTTTGCAGTCCTTCAAATATTAAACATAAAGCTACCATATAATTCGGCCATTTGGCTCTGAAATATATACCCAAGATAATTAAAAACATGTCCACAAAAACACTTATATATGAATATTTATAGCAGAGTTATTTAAATGCCAGAAATATTAAACAATGAAAGTAACCATTAATTAATGATTGAATCAATAAAATGTAATATATACATGTAATAAAATATTATTCAGTCATAAAATAATGAAGTGTTAATACCTTGATATCATTTTGCTGGTTAAAAGAAGCTAGACACATTCTATCTATTATGATACACAAAAATCAACTCCAAATCAAGCAAAGACTTAAACATAAAACCTCAAACTGTAATAATCTTAGAAAACATAGGAGACACCCTTATGGGAATTGGAATAGACAACCAATTCCTGATCTAAACCCTAGATGTCCATGCCATAAGAGATAAGATAGACAACTGGGACCTCATCAAACTAAAACTTCTGCAAAGCTAAAGAAACCATCAAGAGAGTGGGGAGACAGCCCACAGAATGGAAAAAAAATTTGTCAACTGTATAGCTGACAAAAGCCTAACATCCAGAATCTGCAAGGAACTCAAACGTGACGAAAAGAAAATAAACAAACAGCCCTATTAAAAAGTGGGCCAAAGATATGAATAGATACTTCTCAAAAGAAGACATAAAAGCAGCCAACAGATACGTGAAAAAATGCTCAGCCTCACTAATCATCAAAGAAACACAAATTAAAACCTCACTGAGACACCACTTAACTCCAGTCAGGATGGCCATCATCAATAACTCAAAAACAACAGATTCTGGAGCGCATGCAAGAAAAAGGAAACACTTCTACTCTGTTGGTGGGAGTATAAACTAGTACAACCTCTGTGGAAAACAATTTGGTGATTCCTAAAAGATCTAAAAATCAATCTTCCATATGACCTCACAATCCCTCTTCTGTGAATATACCTGGAAGAATTCAAATCACTTTATATAAAAGATACCTGCACACTCATGTTTGTTGCAGCTTTATTCACAATAGCAAAAACATGGAACTGATCATGCTACACATCGAAAGAGGACTGTATAAAGAAAATGTGGTAGATATACACAATGGACTATTATGCAGCCATAAAGAAAGACAAAATTATGAACTTTGCAGCAACGTGGATGGACTTAGAATCTATAATACTGAGTGATCTATCACAGAACCAAAGAACTGAGTATCACATTCTCACTCATAAGTGGATCTTGAACTATTATCATATTACTAAGAAAGGGATTAGCATGCCGGGCTAGGTGGCTCAGCCTGTCATCCCGTGCCTTGGGAGGCTGAGGTGAGTGGATTGCCTGAGCCCGCGGGTTTGAGACCCGCCTGAGCAACTTGGCGAGACCTCATCTCTACAATAAATCAAAAAAATCAGCCGGGCGTGGTAGCGCATGCCTGTAATTCCGGCTACTTGGAAAGCTGAGGCGGAAGGATCGCTGGAGCCCCGCAGGTCGAGCTGCGGTGGCCAGGAGCGGCCACTGCACTCCAGTCTGGGCAACAGAGTGAGACTCCAACTCAAAAAAAAAAAAAAAAAAAGAAAGAAAAAGAAAGCGATTAGCAGTAGTAGGAAACTGCCAGGGTAGGGAAGTAGGCACACCTCATTAATAAGGGCACCTTACCTCAAACCAGGTGAAGTGGGAACCAAAGTGAGGCCAAAACTACCTACACAATACCATTTACGTACCTAAACCTGGATTACATCCTTCATCTTTAAAATAACATTTTTTTTAAAAAAGAAGAAACTATAAAAAAGAAAGTATAACCATAGCACATTGCTTGATTCAGGTACGAATAACCTAATCTGAATATTGGCTTAACAAAATTTGGTGCTATAGCTATACCGATGGCTGAGGGAAAGAGTGGACAAAGTAGTTAAATAGATATTTTATGTAATAGAAAACAATAGATAAAACAAAAATCAGGAAAAGGCTGGGCACGGTGTTTCACTCCAGTAATAATCCTAGCACTTCAGGAAGCTGAGACAGGATTGCATGAGCCCAGGAGTCGAGACTAGCCTGGGCAACATAGCAAGACCTCATGTATACAATAATGGCAACAACAACAACAACAACAACAACAAAGTTGAGTGTGGTAGTTCATGCCTGTAGTCCTGGCTATAGAAGAGGCTGAGGAGGAAGGAGATCGCCTGAGTCCAGGAGGTTGTAGCCGCAGTGAACCATTTTCATGCCATTGCACTCCAGCCTGGGTGACAAAGCGAGACCACAACTCAAAACAAAAAAACCAAAAAAAAAAAACCAAAAAAAAAAAACCAGAGAACAGTAATAGACATGTTATCTATCAGTATGGATCCATACAACAGAATAAAAATGGATATAGTTACCCCAGGTATTAGAGATTGCAGGTAGGGGAAGGAGGCAAGACGAACACTGTTTACCATTATAGGTATCATAGTAGGATTGCATTTTAAAAATTATTTGCAAACATTGCTTTATTAAAAAATAAATCTCAAGTAAAAATGCACTAGCATTCTCATAGCTTAGTGATCCAGCAAGGTGTATGAGCATCACAAGAGCACTTTAAAATGGGTAGAAACATCACGTTAAAACAGACCATGACATGGTGCTTTAATAAAGACTATCTGAGAATCTGCCATATGAACTCCTCTTCTGTCTGTACCAAGCTATGCACAGAACATCAGCATCAGCATCATCCAGGAATTTCTGAGAAATGTGATTCCTTGGTCCTAACTGACGTCTATTAAATCAGAAACTTAAGAGAGAGCCAGGGAAATGTGTATTAACAGTTCTTCGGGTAATTTGGAGCTCACTAAAGAATGAGACTCTCTAATCTGTATGAGTAGGAAAGTGCCACAATTATCACCTTTAAAAAAATGTCAGACTCGTTATAACATGGGCTGGAAGCTACTGAAAAATCTTTTTCACATTTGGGCTGAAGAGCAATATAAAGATGAGGTGTACTTGTGTTCTTTCCACCTCCTAGAATCAATCCCAGTGCATTTATCTAGAACTACCTTGGTTCTGAAAGATTAATCATCCAGCAAATGATCCATCAGTATCCTGACCTTTCCCTCCTCCTGAGCAGTCCCCAGTGCCCAGACCCCTTTGCTTCTCTCCTGGATTATATCATGTATTCTCTGCTTGATTACCTTAGTACAGATCCATTATCTATGACCTTGTAAAGTTAATATGAAGAATATTGTACCTTCATGAGGCATATATTTCAGACCCATCGTTAGGTGGGCCATTTACTTGCGAGTACCCTTTGTTTTCACCTTGAGGCTGTCTTATTCAATGTGGTGTGGCTACAAATAATTAACTTGAAAAAGTATCAGGGATGGAGGAGACAGAACCCATTAAGGATATACCACATGTAATAGTTAGCGCTGAATCCCAGAACCTATTGAAAACTAATAGCCTCTAGAATGGGTCATGAGAAAAAGCTTCCAAGGATAAAACATTACTTATAGACAAGGTGTTTACCTGAGGTAACAAACTCAAATGCTTTCTGGGGTCAGGGATGTGACCCAAATGGGTAAAAACTAAGATGTACTACTCTAGAGAGTGATGGACACTGGGATGCCTGACTACTGTGATTCATTTTAGTCATCTTCAAACACTTCCCAAGGGCTTCCCTTTTTAACATCCTTGGTGATTAAAGGGAACTTGCTCTTTGTCTCTAAATTACAGTAGTCTTATTTGTCATAACTACAAATGGACAATGACAGTAAAAAGACACATTTGTCCATCTCTATGAATAGAAGATTGTCTGTATCCTAAAATCTATCCTCGGTTTTATATGCCAAATGATCAATAAATTTTTATTCTCACAATCAACCCTATAACTACCACTCTACTTGTTTTTGAAAGATGATACTCTGTAAGGGACTAACTCTGGATTCAGAGTCAGAAGACATAAATTAGGGTTTCTAACCATAGGCAAGAAATCTGCATTTCTTTTAGATCCCTCAGTTAGGTCATATGGAGTTAGAGATAAAAAAGATAATACCTGCCTCACCTGTCTCATCAAACTTTTGAATAGTAAATCAGGTAAAATATGTGAAAGCCCCTGGCTTGTCAAAAAGTGATATATAAGTGCCAAATGTTTTCACCATCTCTACTATGTATAAAATGAGCTATTTCCATTGCCCTTAAACATTAGTTGTAGTAAAAGAACTTAAATCGTTAAACAAATAATAAATCATGTGGGCCAAACTCTCTTATAGTATATGTTAATAGACTGTCATAATAGGTATGGATTTTTATATTGGATGTAATTAAGTTTTTTTATATATATATTGAAGACACTTGGGAAATATTTCAAGCAAATAGAACACTACTAACAAAGTGAGATAATAAATGGTTGGATGAGAAAAAGATGACTAACATTTGTTGTCATTTAACTTTATCCTCCTAAGAACTAAGAACCAGGTTACAAACTAGAGTTTAAAAAGATTTAGGTCATATCATTAATAAGTTCTTCAAAATCACATAACTAATACTTGACAAAAATGAGACTCTGAAATCTTATTAATTAATATAACCAGACAAACAAGCATGGAACTATTTTATAATTCTCCCATTACTTATTTATTCAAACTTCATTATATAAAGTCATTTAGAAAAATTTTGGGAAATAAAACCTGAGAGAGAAGGTGAAACCACAATATTTCTACACAGGAATATGGACTCTACACACCACATAATAAGGAGTCATTAGACAGAGGTTCTCCCACCGAACAGTAATGGTATACAATGTTACACAGACATTAGTTGTGCTGTCATTCTAACATCCTTTGCCTTCCTAAGTTTGGACCCAACCACAGAACATGCAATGGGTCTAGAATAATCTATAGAGAAGGTTCTGCATTCTTGTGTACCCACACAACATATTGATAAGTTAGTGCCAGAACAAAATTTTTTTTTAGTGGATAGAACTATCTTTTTCTTTACATTCGACATAAATTCTTAGATGTATCCTTGTTAACAGTTAATTTCAAGATGCTGACAAAGGAAAATATGCCTTCAGCAGGTATTGATTGCTGAAGCTGCCAGTCTGTCCATCCCCTTGGCTTTGTAAACAGTGTCTGTGACAGGATTGGGAACTCACAAGGTTGACGCAGAGAGTTCAACTTTCTGATGTCCTAGGAGTAGTCTGTTATTTGTAGATCTTAATATGTTCCAATAAATGTAGAAATCTGGGTTGTTATGTAAAAATCCTGATTCTAAAATTTAAACTAATTCAAATCTTTAAAACACATACTGTGTTGGATCATGTCTTGGGGACAAGCAAACCTGTGATTGCCCGTCCAAAACTTTTGTCTGTGTGTATGCCACCACCTTCACCACTACCCTCATCCAGTCTGCTCAGGAATTAACAGCATTATCTTGTACCTGGTGTGAACATGACTGAATTTGCCAACACCTTGAGTCTGTACACTTAACCTTTGTATTTATGCTAATATGGCGACTCCTGAGAGAAGAGAATAATTTTTCACGTACCATTTTGACAAATTTATCCAGAAGCTCTGCAAGGTGGCTGTGTACGTCATCGGAGCTAAAGACAAGCACTGCCACACAGATTGACAAGGAGTTTCCCAAAAGTCAAAACGGCAGAGGTAGAGTCAGTTCTGGTAAACGGCAACTGAACAATGCTCTGGTTTTGGTTTGAAGATTTAAAAAAATGACAAACAGTTGTGAGTGCCTTGATGCCTAGCATCCCAGATGACATCATTTCTTACTGCCGATACAATGTTACACTGATCACACAAGACTGCAGAATGACATTTTATCATATAGTAATGCTTATTTTTTATGTGTATTTCTCTATGTGATCTCTTTGCAAGAAAAAGCTGCTATCACACTCATGTTATAACAACACCAACATTTTATTTTAAATGACTATATCAACATGATACAAAAACACACAGGTTGAGAGTTCTGACATTGCTTGCTCTAATCACTCTAAGGCTATTGTTTTAAAGAATTTTGTTCTTTGGTAAATGGGAAGATTACACATCACTTGTTTGCACAGGCAGAGGTAAAATCACCCTCATTTTAGATTTCTTCAGGTGCTTGTGATGAATTTTTGAATGTCCCTCTCTGTTTAGCTAGGACTGAGGTCTGGATAGCTGAAAAAGAAAGAAAAAACATGTATTAACTTTCCTTTTTTCTATATATATTTTTCCTTCTTAAGTTTTTTTTTACATAATCAGAATTGTTTAGTAAACAAAAGCTTTTGTTAGTAGTCTGAGAGATCAGTAGCAAACTATTCTCATGTGAATAAAGAACAACCTTTTAAAGAGTAGTTTTGTTAAAGGAAATAGACTGGAAGTGCCTGGAAAAATCCTCTCTGATATTAACCAGGGCTAAGAACTCAGCAGTCGTTGTAACCCTAGTGACACACACAATTTCCATGTAGGCATATAATGTAGGATAGCTGTGTTACTGACCCTCAAAATTACTATAATTTTTACTTTTTTTCTATCACAACAGAATCTCAGCAGGAAAGCCCTCTGCTTTCCCAATTGTTGCGTACCTTGGAGAAATATTGAGGTGACCAGCATCTTACAAAAGTGACACATTTTCTGAGAATATTTTTCCATCTCAAAGTATTCTCTGCGTGATTCCTACGGGGAAAGATAAGAACAAAACAAAAACAAAAATTAGCATGAATATGAATAGCAGTTCTGTGAAAACGTAAAAGCAAAGAAAGATCATGTCAAAAAAACATATTATATTAACCTTCAAGAATCACCTGTCCCCCTGTCGACGGTGAATCCACACACTTGCGGTTTTCTGGAGGTATTAAGCCTGGGTTTCGTGACCCCCTGAATTTTTCTTCAGAAGGACATCGTACGGTGCCTCTAGAATTCCACCCTATCAGTTCGTCAAGGAAAAAAATCACATCCTCAGTTGTTCTCCACAATCAACATTACCTGAAACTGACTCTGTTTCCTTATTAATCTGAGCTCACTGTTCTATGTCTAAAGGGAAACATATAACACAGGAAGAGGCCATGAGCATAAGGGAGAAAAAGCCATGGTTTTTTTGTCATGATAAGTATGGTAGTGACAAGGAAAAAAGAGTGCCAGTTCTTTCTCCAACTTAAATGTCACCCAGGTCCTTCCATACACCTACTAACAAAATAAACAGGATAATAATAGCACTGAACTCAGTATTGCAACTAAAGTTACAAAATCAGTTCACAATCAAGAAATGGTTAGATGGTAAACATGGCCAAGCTATTTCATATTCTGAAAAAAAAATCACTGTATCATTATAAGTTTACTTTGGCTACAGGTGTTGATTACCATGTATACGATATCTAAAATAATCAATGCGTCTACCCTATGTGTACACATGAGACATGAATGTCGTCTTCACTGAGGTCTATTCTACTTTTAGTTCTGTTGGACTGTTAAATGGCATTTACAGTGATGATTTTACATTTTTATTTGAAGGAAATTTTCCTAAACAGTGTAGACTTGAAATTGAAATGCGCAAACTTCATACTTGAGAGACTTGAACAAATATTTTTTAGCCTGTCTGTCCTAATAGCTGAGTTAATGTTTTAAGTTCATTCAATCTTTAGGAAAATTTAGTATAAAGGTAACAAAGTCATTGCAAATCAACGACTGAACTTTCTTTTTTTTTTGTCAGGAGTATCATAACCCATAAAATGGATCACTAGTAAGTCAGCCACATGCTTGGAGATGCAGAGTAAAGACTGTTCATATTACATTCCTCTTCTACTACCAATATTTTAATAGTAGTGTAATTTTATTCAATCCATCATTCAGTAGGTCAGTCAACAGGTATTTATTGAATACCTGCTCTGGCACTAGAGATACTACTATAAGCCAAACTAGATCACAGTTCTCAGGGACATTATACTCTAGTATAAGGAGGCATTTATTTATTCAACCAATATTAATTGAACACTTACTATGTGCCTAGCACTGTTTTAGGTTCTTGGAATTTATCAGTGACTAAAGCAAAGAAAGAATCTTGTCTTGAAGAGCTTACATTCTAAAAGTGTGATTTAAAAAAAAAAAACCCACAACTACATTATATTACTTCAGAATTTTTGAGGGCAAAAAGAGGACAGAGATGTGTTGAGTTTGAAACACAATAAATTCAAGATGTCTAAAACTTACTTAAACATAGAATTCTGCTTCTTATATGAGCGAGCAAACATCTTTTCAGTCAGAAATGTCAATACTTTTAAATATCTAAGCCATGTTTCTTTTTATTGTATAGGCTATCTAGCATAAGTATAATTTGTCTATAGTGTTCCAGGGAAAATAATCTTCATTTCATTAAATACCAACTGATAAAGTGTCAAGACTTGACAAGTAGAAGAAAAGGCACTTAAAATATAAATCTTAAAAGGGTCTTGGACCGTGACTTTCACAGCTAATTATTTCAAATACCAGCAAAGATGTTTTCCAAGCTTTAATTTAGAGTATCTTGTTCAACAAATTGTAGACATGAAAGACAATAGATCATTGTGCTTTCCTGGTATCTTCTCTGTACTCTGAAAATAATTTACTTACGGGAAAGCAATTTTGATTATTACAATATAGTTTGCAGTCAAAATGTTTTTGAAAATTAGAACTAATTTAAACCACTCCATTTTATAGAACATAGATGTGGCATTGTGTAGCATATTATTAAATGTTGAAAATGATTTATCTGCATTTGGTAATAAGGCAAAACAAAGATCTGCATTGTGTTTATCATTTCTGTATTAAGGGTGTCAACTACATAGCAGTGCAATTTATTCTACTTTATTACCTTTGATATCTTGAATAGTATCAACAAAGGAGATAATTCATTTTAATAATGAGAAAGATAGATGCCAAGAAATGAAAATAAAATAAAATATTTTACGTAAATAAGGATTACTTTGTTACATATACACTTTTAGAATAGATGGCCAAGACATACTTGCTTAATCTGAGAGAGTACATTTGCTGATTGCAAAGTTATCTAAAATATAAATTTGGGTTTAGCTAAATGTTTTAACATATATTTTTCTACTATTCCAATATCTGAAATGAACAGAAACTTTCAGATTCTTTCAGGAGGTACTTAGTGGTTAACAATACAAATTCTGGTGTCTCACTTTCTTAATCTATACAATGATAAACCAAAAAATGTATTCCCTGTAGTTGTAAGATGAAAATGTGATTTACTTGTAAAATGTCTATTATTATTATTTACTTAATGAACTATAAATGTATATAAATTCACATACCCTCAACTAATTTAGTGTTTGATACTGTATTTAATTTTAATATAATTTAATAATATAGGATTATTAAACCAATACTTTACCAAATACAATAAGCTAATATTACAGAACAATTCATTGTATAAAAATTAGTAACCCTATGTACCTAGGAAAACAGATCACTTCATTCAAAATCCTGAATATTATTGCCTTTCCAATTGATATGAACATTAAAAACCTTTAAAATTATTTAATATAACTACAGTAGAAATAAAATACTTAAAAAAAAACCAAACACAAGGAATTTCTGGGTTCAGACCCAGCCTGCAAAGTTTTTGAAAATTGTCATTTTTGTCCTTACAACAATAATAAAACTGAAAAATGGAAACTCTACAACCTTATTAGGACCCACCAGAAAACTGAGGTTTCAAGGCAAATTACCACCAAGAAGCTACAGAAATATGACAACCCGGAAAGTCGCAGCCAAGATTCTTTATTAGGAACAGAAGCAGCAGGAGCCATAGACAGGTAAGAGCACTAAAATGATAATTTTGATGACTTTGTGGAGGCTGAGTGTGGACTAATATGAGAGTCAGAAAATCCTGAGCCTGTAGTCTTAGGGAGCCTCTATTGTTTCCTGGGTTTTAGCTTCAAGAACCATAACATGTTATCATAATAAAAAGCCTATGAAAGATCTCCTCATGGCTCTGGCAAAGGAAAGGAATATATAACCTTTGCGAATATGCTTAGAGGGTTCTTCATAACAAAAGCTTCCTCTCAAAAGAAAAAGACTTTACCAGAACCTTACCCAGCTTGGGGAGAGGGCATGTCCCCAAGGATTGCAGTCAACTCTAGCTTTTTTGTCTCACCTAAGTGAGCTAGGGAGGGGTAAGAGGAGATGCTAAGAAACACGTTTGAAGGTTCCATTCCAGGGAAAAGACTAAGATCTTAATCTTAAAATTATAAGACACCTCCCCTCCTCCACACACAACTTAAACCACCACAGGAATCAGACTAAGCATAACAGTGAATTAGAGCTGAAAGATATAGACTCTATACAAAGGGGCGTCCTTAGGGAAGTTCAAACAAAAAGAGAAGCAGGAAAAAGGAGAAACACTAGAGGAACTGAAAGTTTTTGACACTTAAACATTTAGCAAATATTAAACCCAGCCCGGTCCCTTCAGATAAACATAGAACCTCATAAGAGAGGTCTATTTATTTCTGTTCCTATTAACTGATAAATCATGTCTAACTTTCAACAAAAGATTACAAAGCATACTGAAAGGCAAGAAAAAAACTGTCTGAAAAGATAAATCAAGCATCCGAATCTTATTCATGTAGGACAAGATTTGGGAATTATCAGAGAATGAATTTAAAATAACTGTAACATGTCAAGGGTGTTAATTGAAAACGTAGGCAAATTACCACAGATACAGAAAACTAAACATCACATGTTCTCACTAATAAGTAGAAGCTAAATACTGAATGCACATAGGGACAAGGACAGACACTGGGACATTACTAAAGAGGGCAGGAAGAGAGGGGAAAAGAGCAGAAAACTACCCTCTGGGTACCATGTCCACTACCCAGGTGATGGGCTCAACAGAAGCAACTCTCCAAGAAAACATGGCACCCTTAATATGTATATGTCTAGCAGCAAAATATAAAAACAAATGATTAAAAATGGGTAGAATCATAATAAGACATAGATGAGTCTACTATCACAGTTGCTTCAAAATCCCTCTTTGATTCACTAATATAGCAAGCAGGAAGAAAATTAGTAAGGGTATGGTTGACCTAACAATATTAACCAACTTGAGCCAATTGATATTTTTAGGATACGCCATTTCCAAACAGTACAGCATGCATTCTTTCCCAGAACATTCACTTCTTTCCCAGAACATTCACTAAGGTAAACCACATTGTGAGCCACAAAACACAGCAAGTTTAAAAATCATAGAGATTCCTACAAAGGATTTTCTCAGGCCACACTTTAGAAATCAATAAGAGAAAGACAGATGTGAGATCCTCAAATATTTGGAGATTATATTACATGTTTCTAAATTATACATGAGCCAACAAATACGTCTCAGATAAACTTAAAAATATTTGAACCAAATGAAAATAAGAAATAAAAAAGGTGGTATGTTCCAGAAGTGGTACTTATAAGTAAATCAATAGCAATTAATGTATATATTAGAAAAGAAGAAAGTTCTAAGATCAATAACCTAAGTTTTCATGTCGGGAAACAGAGAAAGAATAACTAAAGCCTAAGCAAGTAGAAGTAAATAAATATAAACTAGAACAGAAATTAATGGGGAAAAAACCCCAAATTATGATATTACTAAAATTGAAAAATCAGTGAAGTCAGAAGCTGGGTCTTTGAAAAATGATTGATAAAATTGATCATCTTTAACCAAGGCAGCCAAGAAAAAGAGAGAAGATTCAGTGGAATCCCACTCAAAATTGCAGCAAGGAATTTTGGAGATATCAGCACACTGTTTCTAAAGTTTATATGAAAAGAGAAAACACCTAGAATAGGCCACAAAATATTGATGAAAAAAAACAAAGAGGGCTAAAATACTCAATTTCAAGAATTATAATGCTACAATAGTCAAGACACATGATGTTTTCACAAGACTAGACCCATAGGTCAATGTAAAAGTATTTAGAGTTGAGAAATAAACACACAGAAATATTGTCAACTGAGCTTTGACAGTGGAAAAAAGACAATTCAATAGAAAAAGAATAGGCTTTACAACAAATTTATAAGTATATGCAGCAATATGAAGCAATATAAACATTTGGACAAAAACTTTACACAGTTCACAAAAGTTAGGTGCCCCCAAATCAAACACCTAAATGCAAAGCAAAAGCATAATAAAGCCTGTAGGAGAAAATATAGTGTAATATCTAGGTGACCTTAGGTTTGGTGATGAGTTTTTAGATACAAAAGCACAACACATAAGAGAAAAAAATGTTGAGGGTCTCTATTTAAATTAAAAACTACTGCTTTGCAAAAGACAATGGTAAGATAATGAAAAGATAAGCTACAGAATGGGACAAAATGTTTGCAAAATACATATCTGATAAAGAATTGCTATCTAAAATATAAAAAGAACTCTTAAAGGTTAACAATAAGAAAACAGACAATTCAATTAAAAGTAGGCTAGTAAACCAATCAGGCATTTCATCAAAGATATACAAATGGAAAATAAACATGTGAAAAGATGCTCAACCTCGTTTGTCATTAGAAACTTGTATGTCTGACAAAGGCCTAACATCTGGGATCTACAAGGAACTCAGACATGCCAAAAAGAAAAAAAACCAACAGCCCCATTACAAAGTGGGCAAAATATTTGAATAGACACTTCTCAAAAGAAGACATATGAGCAGCCAACAGAGACCTGAAAAAATGCTCAGCCTCACTGGTCACCAAAGAAATGCAAATCAAAACCACAATGAGATATCGCCTAACTCCAGTCAGACTGGTCATCATCAATAGCTTAAAAAACAACAGATGTTGGAAAGAATGTGGAGAAAAGGGAACACTTCTACACTGTTGGAGGGAGTGTAAACTAATACAACCTTTGTGAAAAACAGTTTGGCGATTCATAAAATCAACCTTCCATTCGATCCCCCACAATCCCTTACTGGGAATATACCCAGAGAAACTCAAATCACTCTGTGAAAAAGATACCTGCACATGTATGTTTATTGCAGCACTGTTCACAATAGCAAAAACATGGAGCTAACTGTGCTGCCCATTGAAAGAGGACTGCATAAAAAACATGTGGCACATATACATGATGAACTATTACACAGCCATAAAGAAGGATCAAATTATGAACTTCACAGCACCCTGTATGGACTTAGAATCCATAATACTGAGTGACCTATCACAGACACAAAGAACTGAGTATCACATGTTCTCACTTATAAGTGGACCGTGAACAGTTATTGTAATATTATAAGAAAAGGATTGGCAGTAGTGGGATACTGCCAGGGTAGGGTGGGGTCAGGATTGGCAGTAGTGGGAATCTGCCAGGGGAGGGTGGGGGGCACATCATCAATAGCTCAACAAGGGTACCTGTATAATGAACATTTGTAT
The DNA here is from genome assembly GCA_963574415.1 of Tarsius wallacei. Classification (NCBI taxonomy): domain Eukaryota; kingdom Metazoa; phylum Chordata; class Mammalia; order Primates; family Tarsiidae; genus Tarsius; species Tarsius wallacei. The sequence continues at coordinate 14,272 of CAUYQG010029392.1, forward strand.
ACCTAACCCTGAATTGTACCCCACATTTGAATAAAAAATTACAAATAAAATAAAATAAAAAAGAAAATTGCAAATTTATAAAAACAAACAAACAAAAAAAAAACAAAAAAAAACTGGTCTGGTAGACCATGACTGTTAGTGACTAAAATGCCAAAAAGCTTCAGAAAAAAAGAAATGTATTTTTTCCAGCCTCCACAAAGGTAAAGGTCAAAACTGAAAATGACAAATAACACCCTAAATTGCTACCCTTTTCCCCCTTTTCATCATTCTTAAAAATTATGTTTGAGAATAACAATGCATTGCCAAGCACAGGTTTTTTTATACCTTGTGTTTTGGGCATGACACTTCTTAGGGGGCAACAGGCTGAAGAAGAAGAGAAGGCAAAGCTGGATGTAATTCAACCAGGAAGATCTGGCTGAATGACAGCCTCTCTCACTGCACAGCTCTGGTCCACCTCACATCCAAGTACCAAAGCAATGATAAGAGAAGAAGGAAGACAGAGTCAGAAAGTAGGAAACAAAGACAGATAAAAGAGAGAAGCCACTCCTTATGTGTCAGTTGCTACAGGGATATCTTTCCAAAGACTGTATGTAGTATGGAAAGGGGAGCTAAATTTACAGCAAAGAAACCTGACAAATACTACTTGAATCTGATGAGTGAGACCAACTTCTACAGTGGTCTATATCCTTGATTTGATGGGATGAGAATGGCATACCACTTCTGTAGCCTTCCTCCTAAACCCACAGCCCAAGTACAACCATGAGAAGAACATCAGACAAACCCTAATTGACAGACATTTTGCAAAACTGCTAAAATCAATAAAAACAAGAAAACTTTGAGAAACTGTTATAGCCAAGGGGAGCCTAAGGATGTATTACTAAATATAATGTAATTTCTGAATGGAATCCTGGAACAGAAAAAATACATTAGGTAAAAACAAAGAAATTCCAGATAAATTATGAACTTTAATTAATGTATCAATATTGGTTCACTGATTGTAACAAATGTACTGCACTAATGTAAGATGTTAACAAAAGGGGAAGCAATAAGCAGAATATATGGGAACTTGGTGCTCTTGTCACAATTTTTCCATAAAACTAAAACTGTTCTAAAATTAAAAGTTTCCTTTTTTAAAAAAAAGTCAACAGACCTCATTCTTGCACATACAGTTTCCAATTAACCTTTCGGTGTTCCAATCTCAAATACAAGAGATACCAAAGGAGGATTAACCCTATAGGAAAGACTGAAAAATAAAAGTGAGAGAAAAATACAAATAAACAACAAAACGACCCTCCCCATAGAAAGTAAAAGAACTGTAAAATATAAATATATATTTCATTAATACTCTCATAGAAATTCAAGTAGATATGTATCTGTGGTATATGAGCAAAGATCTTTGAAAAGAAACTACCAGAATATATTAAAATGCTATGAAGTTTTTTAAAAATTATGATTGCTGAAATTTTGCAAGGAATCAACTGGTTTGCAAAGTAAAGTCAAAACTATTCCAAGATGTAGAGCAAAAAGATGAAGTGATTTTTAAAATATGAGAGAGAAGGAACTTGGGTGGGTATATGATGAGACTGTTCTATATGATTTTAATTATGGTAAAATACACATAACAAAAAATGTACCATCTTAACTATTTTGAAGTGTACAATTCAGTGATATTAAAGGACATCACATTGCTGAGCAACCAACACCAACATCCATCTCCAGAACTTTTTAATCTTACAAAACAGAAAGCTCTCTACTCATTAAACAAGAACTGCTTGTCCTCTACTCCCCCAAGCTCCTGGAACCAGCTTTCTACTTTCTGTCTCTATGAATTTGACTATTCTAGATACTTTATATGAGTGGACTCATACAGTAGTTGTCCTTTTGTGACAGGCTTATTTCACTGAGCATAACGTCCTCAAGGTTCAACCCACATTGTAGCATGGGTCAGAATTCCCTTCCTTTTCAAGGTTGAAAAATAGTCCACTGTGCATGTATGCATGCATGTGTATCTCTACATTTTGTTTTTTCATTCGTTCATTGATGAACACGTGGGCTGCTTCTACCTGTTGGCTATTGAGAATCCTTTATCTCAATTGTGATGGTGGTTACACTACAAATTTGTCAAAACATATAAAACTGTACATTAAAATGGGTGGCTTTTACTGTGTGTAAATTATACTCCAATTTTTTACCAAATTTAATTATAAAACAAACAAGTAAGAAAAACTGAGGACTAATTGAAAAGCCCCCGCAAATTAGAAGGAGTTCTATTTCCAGAAAGAAAGAAGAAAAACAGAAACCATCAAAGGAAGACATTTTCAAAGAAGTAATACCAGACTTTTGCCTAGAGCTGAAATTTCTAAGTCCCCAGACTGAAAGGGTCCCAAAATTCTCAGCACAATGGAAAACAAAACCAACTCTTCATTGTGAAATCTCAGAACACCAATAAGACATACAAAGGAAAGAGAATCAGACAGGCAAGAAGATTTCTCATTAGTTACATGAGAAGCAAAAAGAAACCAGAGCTATGGCCAACAGAGCCATGGCTTCCAAGTATCAAAGGAAAATGATGTTCAGTCACAAATCTTGCAATGTTAGCCAAACTATCAATTTAATGAGGGATGACAGATAGATCAGAAAAACTAATAAAGGAAAAGGAGCTCAGAACATTTCTTTTTTAAACATACTTTTGTAGGAAGTTATTTACAGATATGCTCTAGCAAAATGTAGAACTAAACCATGAAAGAAGAAGGTATAGGATGGAATAAACATTGGATCCAATCAAGAGAAAAATGACAACTTCTTAAGGAGATAGCCATATAGCATGTCTAGAAAACCAGTTAGTCTGTATCAGGACAGGAGGATAGAGAGAGGCAGCTAGAATAAAGGAGACTTGAGTAACTCAGTACTTGGTTTGAATCTGTGTAGAGAGATATAATACCAAAGTGGTGGCATGGTCACCACACCAGGATGACATAGGTTCAAATCCCAACTCTACCATTTAGTACTTGCACTTAGCACGTAGTCTTGGACAATTTACTCAGATCATCTGTAATAACTCCTACATTATAGGTTGTGGTGAGGATTAAATTATTAAATTAATTAATGTATGTAAAACACTTAGAATTACTTGGCACAATAGGCTTTAATAAAGGTTGGTCATGATGATAGTAGTGATAATGGTGGAAAAAGTAAACAAAAACAATATAAATTCTATAAACTCTAGGAAAAAGGAAAAAAGCTGAACAAGAAAGGAAATATAATAGCAGCTCTTGTTTTCATAGAACAATACATACTGATGACAACACAGCCATGCATCACTTAACAATGGGGACACATTCTGAGAAACGTGTCATTAGACCATTTTATCATTGTGCAAACATCCTAGAATGTACTTACATGAACCTAGATTGTATAATCTACTGCATACCTACTCTATTTTTATAGCTGATTGTTCTTAGGCTACAAATCTGTACAGCAAGTTACTGCACTGAACACTGTAGGCAACTGAAACACAACAGTAAGTATCTGTGAATCTAAACATAGAAAAGGTATAGTTAAAAATATGGCATAAAAGATAAAAAATGACATACCTGCTTAAGATACTTACCATGAATGGAGTTTACAGAACTGGAAGTTGCTCTTGGTGAGTCAGTGAGTGAATAAGTGGTGAGTGAATGTGAAGGGCTCAGACATTCTTGTACAGTACTGTAGATTTTATAAACTCTGTATACTTAGGCAACACTAAATGTAACTTAAAAATTTTTCTTTCTTCAATAATACATTAAACTTAGCTTACTGTAACTTTTTAACTTATAGACTTTAAACTTTTTAAAAACTTTTTGACACTATTGTAATAACGGCTTAAAACACAAACATGTACAGCTGAAGGAAAATATTTTCTTTGTATCCTTATTCTGTAAGCTATCTTTATTTTTTTCATTTTTTGTTTTTTGTTGTTGTTGCTGTTGTGGGCAAAGTCTTGGAAAATCTCCTCCCAAAATACTAATAATTCACAAAGAGGAAAATAGTACATTTAACATGAGTGAACTTGGCATACACCAACACAACCAGGTGATCAAATCACCATCAGTAGGACAGGTGGGCATCTTGTTTCTCTGATGCAATGCTCTGGGAGGAACGAATCATGCACTCCCAGACTGGAGTACAGTGGTGCAAAGATAGTTCACTGTTGCCTCAAACTCCTGACCTCAAGTGATCCCCCCACCTCGGCATCCCAAGTAGCTGGGGCTACAGCATGCACTATCAAGTCTGGCTCCATTAAAATAATTTCTTTTTATTTGTAGAGATAGAAGTCTCACTATGTCACCCAGGCTGGTCTTGAACTCATGGCCTCAAGAAATTGGCCTGCCTTGGCCTCTCAAAGTGCTGGGATTACAGGCATGAGTTACCATGCCCAGCCATAAATCTGCTCTAAATGATAAATGCTTTGCTCTTTGTGAAAGTCACTGTATTTTCAGTCTACCAATTGGATTTTCTTTTTTGAGGAGTTTGAATGAAAACAGAGAGTAATTTGGTCAACAACATAAGAAGCCACAAAAGTGGGAACAGGTTATCATGGAGTCCTTATGAAATCTATTCTATGAATCCTGGGATTCTCCCTCATCAATAGGATTCAGAGCTTTGCAAGGACAGAAATTGCACCTTGTGTTACTGCTGCATCCCTCATTGACTGCTACTGTTGCTCCCAATATCAGTATTGACATACTGAAGTTTTCCTCAGTTGTAAGGTGCTTCTGTAAACAGCATGCCACCAATAGTCAAAGGGGGTTATTCCTTATAGAAAATCCTTAATAAATGTTCCAAGAGATGTACAAAGTATTCATTCAACAATAAGTGAATGGGTAAATAAAATGTCATAAACATAAATCAGGATTACTATATAGCTGTGAAAACAAATACTTTTGACCCATGTCAAAGGATGCCCCAGAAAAGCAGGTTACACAAGGATATAATATAAATCATTTCTGTAAATGTTAAAAACAATGATAAAACAATATTGTGGCTGGGTTTGGTGGCTCAGCCTGTTATCTCAGCACTTTGGGAGGCCAAGGTGAGTGGATTGCCTGAGCCCACGGGTTTAAGACCAGCCCAGGCAACTTCGCAAGACCTCATCTCTATGATAAATAAAAAAAAAATTAGCCGTGCCTGGTAGCATGTGCCTGTAGTTCCAGCTATTTGGAAGGCTGAGGCAGAAGGATCGCCAGAGCCTAGCAAGTCAATGCTGGGGTGGCCATGAGTGTGCCACTGCACTCCAGCCTGAGTGACACAGTGAGACGCCAAATCAAAAAACATATATATTGTATTTAATCCATAAGTACAATATCTGAATATGCAAAAGTATAAGAAATAGGCTAGAGGAGAGGCACTGAACCCATTATGAGTGGTTGATTAGACTGGAATAGTGGAATCAGACTAGAAATGAAGAACCAAGTGAATTTTATCTGTAATGTTTTCTTTCCTTTACTCAAAAAAAGGGGAAACAACCTAAAGTGGCAAAAATGTTAGCAATATTTTATTCTGGGTGGTGGGTACAAGATGCTTGTATATAATTATGTTGATACAGAGGGGCTTACTCATAATAACAGCCTACTAAATCATTTCCAGGACATATAATTTAACACAAAATAATGACACAGGCACAGGGTCTAAAGTTAGTCCTGACTATAGTTAGAAAGTGTGAACTGACATGAGCTAGCAGAAACCTCACATCGAGGAGAATTCATTTCCTGCAGTGTATGATGTGAGACTCTTATGGGAAGGTACTTGAATTAAATGCTTTGGAACTCTACAAACTGTTGTTGATTTTTTTCAAAGTAATTCATAAAATTAAAATGAAGAATTCCTCATCCATTGCTTTTCTCTGAAAAATAATTGGATAAGTGTTTAATTGGCATTCTTCAGTCTCCTCTATGGCAATCTAAATTTTGAAAATTGTATGGCAAATATAACAAAAGCCCTTTGGATTTCAGCTTTAAAATGCTAATTTAGACATTCTAGTGCAAGAGGTATGATGGGTACCTACTTAATGTTATCATCCATGTAAGCTACCATAGTAAGCTCATCAACAGGCAAGCACAGAATCAACCTGTCCACAAATATAGCAAGGGTTATGTGGTCCCTTCCAAAACTCATGTTGAAATTTAATTGCCATTGTAACTGTAGTAAGATGTGGGACCCTTGGGCTCTAACCTCATGGGTGGGATTGTTGTCATTATCACAGGGTAAGTTTGGCACCCTCTTGTCCTGTCTCTTGCACTTCTATCTTCCAACATGAGATAATGCAGCAAGAAGGCCCCATGAAACACCAGCACCTTGATAATAAACTTTTCAGTCTTCAGAACTGAGTCAATACAGGTCCATTCACTACAAGTTACCCAGCCTCAGGTATTCTTTATAGTAGCACAAAACAGGCTAATACATAACCTATTTCAAGCCATAAAAACACACAACAAAAATAATTTTGTGCCGGGCTCGGTGGCTCAGCCTGCAATCCCACGCCTTTGGGAGGCTGAGGTGAGTGGATTGCCTGAGCCCGCGGGTTCGATACCCACCTGGGCAAGCGAGACCTCATCTCTACAATAAATCAAAAACTTAGCTGGGCATGGTAGTGCACGCCTGTAGTTCCAGCTACTTGGAAGGCTGAGACGGAAGGATCGCTGGAGCCCAGCAGGTCGAGGCTGTGGTGGCCGGGAGCGGCCACTGCACTCCAGTCTGGGCGACAGAGTGAGACTCCAACTCAATAATAATAATAATAATAATAATAATAATAATAATAATTTTGTGTCAAATAATAATGATGACACGTGCAACCAGTAAAAAAGTGAGAAAAAGTTCATAGTGAAAATGTGGATGAGAACAAACTGTTAGAAAAGATAGTGAGGAAATTCTAGCTAGCAGGAAGCATGGGAGCCATATACAGAGGCAGAAATGAAAATAAGTAGAAGATAAGAGTGGAGCCTGACACACGTGAACAAGTTTGTGGGACACTACGAGATATACAGTTGGAAGCTGGAACTACAGAGTTTGGACAGAATGCTAAGCATTTGGGAAGTCTTTGATTTTTAAAGTTGGGGCTTAACCTGATGATAGTAAGACAGTGGGATGACACAACCTCCGTCACTACATAACTGAGGGCAAAATCAAAGTCTGCATAGTGGACTACAAGGTCCTATATATTTTGGACCCCTGTCTGCATTCATTTCCTACTTTTTTCACCTTCCCTCCTTTTCACTAGCACTGGCCTCCTTCCTAAGCCTCACACATGGCAGCCACTCTCCCACCTCAGTGCCCTTGCACATGGAGTTCCCTCAACCCAAGATGTTCTCCCCCTGATGCTCTTATGGCTCCCTCCCCTCACCTCCTTCAGGTCTTCATTCAAAAGCCACCTTCTGAAGAATGCAAAATAGTGCAGCCACTGTGGAAGATAGTATGTTGGCTCCTCAAAAAGAATCATAGAATTACCATATGATCCAGCAATTTTACTTCTAGGTATATGCCCTGAAGAGTTGAAAGCAGGAACTCAAACGAATTTGTACACCCATGCTCATAGTAGCATTATTCTCAGTAGACAAGCAAGTGAAGCAGCTCATGTGTCCATCAACAGTGAATGGGTAAACAAAATGTGGCATACACATACAAAGGAATATTATTCAGTCTTTTAAAAAGGAAGGAGATTCTGATACATGTTACAACATGGATGAATGTTGAGGACAATATGCTAAGTGAAATAAAATCAGTCACAGAGACAAATATTGTATGGTTCCACTTATATTAAGTACCTAAAACATCCAAATTCATAGAGAAAGAGAGAAATATGGTGGTTACCAGGGGCTGCAGGGAGGGAGGAATGGTAGTTTTACTGTTTAATGGGTACAAAGTTCTAGTTTGGGATTAAAAGGTTCTGGAGGAAGAGTGGGAGTGGTTGCACAACAATGTGAATGTACTTAATGCCACTGATCTATACACTCAAAATGGTTAAAATGGTTCATTATATGTTATATTTTTTAACTCAATTAAAAAATGAGTTAAAAAGAAGTCACCTTCTTTGTGAGGTCTTTCTAAATGCTGCATTTTAAATTGCAAACTCTCTCCCAATCTGGCACTTCTTACTCTAGAATATAAGTTCTAGAGGGCAGGCTGCTGCCTACTACACTGCCTGGTATATAATAAACATTCAATAAATACTTGTTGAATGAATTATTTCTGTTATGCTAGAAGGGCTGGAGGTGAGGAAGGCTGAGAGAAAAATTAACCATTCATAGGTTATGTCTGAAACCCAAGAATAATACAGTAAGACTGGAAATGTGGAGAATCTATTATAAGAGAGAAGAAAGTACCAACTTGAAAGACAATCCAAAAAACAAATCTATAAGTTTGGGAAGCAGATTGGAAAAGAAGTAAAACAGAAAAAAATGTGTTAGGATGGTCTCTATTTTAAGGCAAGAAGACTGGAAGCATTAATAAGAGAAAAGAGGATGGGAAGCCAGTTTTAAGAAAATATCAACAGAGAACAGATACGTCAAGCTGGAGGTGGGTATCTGTGACCCATGCCAAAGGATGGCTCAAACCAAAGGAGCTATGAATTCACCAAAAAAGAAAAAAGGGCAAAGGGTGGAGGGTATGACCTGGGTGGACACACCCCCAAGGGTCAGAGGTCAGGAAAAAGAGACAGAATAAAAGCACAGCATCAGGATGACATAAAGCTCTGAGGAGAGGTGGAGAGGGATTAGAAAGGAACAAGTGGCACTAAGTTTGACAATATTATTGATAACCTTAGAAAAGGGTTTTAAAGGCTGGCAAATATGATGATTTTCAGGATTGTGGTGTTTATGAAACTGAAGCTCACCAATTGTGGTGTTTTTTGTTGAGTTTTCTCAGCAAGGGAAGAAACGGGGCAGCGAAGATACTGACTAAAAGAATTGCCTATCAGGAAGGGCTCCATATGCAGGCCTGGGGGGAAGTGCAGGAGGCTTGGTGCCAGAAGCCTCCCATTTAAGTGAGCTTTCCACTGCTCAACACCTAGTCATGGTGTCCATGTCACTCAGAGCAAAAACCAGAGGCCTCCCAGGGGTCTTCAAGGGCCTACACAATCAGCCCAATTCCCCCACACATGCCCCACTGACCTTGTCTGTTCCTGCCATCCACATGGCTCACCCTACCACAGACAAACTGACTCTCCCTGCTTTCCCGGAACAGGTTATGCAGGTACTGCCTTGGTGCATCACAGCTGCTTTTGGCTCCCTTAGCTCCTTCAGTCTCTGCTCAGTGGTCACCTTACCAGAGTCCTCCCGTGATCACTTGCATACAAGCTCACTGATGCGACTCCCACTCCTCTGCATGTGTGTGTATTTATATACCTATTTTTCTTCCTTTCTTTTTTTCCTTTTTTCCCCTCCCTCCCTCCCTTCCCAATTTATTTATTGCTGTGGTATTTACCAGTACCAGACAAATTTTATGTATTCCTATTTTACTAGCCATGCCACAGGAAAGGTGCTTATTCAACATTTGTTGAATTTTTAAGTCCAAGTTTATTCTTTCCACTATGACCAAACAAAACTGTTTCTAATACATAACTCAGGCACTATCTTTAATCTCTGAATAGCCTCTCCGTCTACCATACTTTCTTTTCTCTGAGAGAGTATTCTGACAATCTCCTTTCAGAGTAATCCTACCCAGACTACCCATGACCCTTTTAGACTGCAATTTCCAGCAGTTTACTTATACGTGAGACACAGTTATGAATTATCCACATCTGCTTTCCCTTCCTATGCTGGGGTTAGAAATGGCAGATTGAACAGAAGATTTTCAGAGACAGGCTTGTTTGTTTATTTGCTTGTTGATACATGGTCTCCCTGGACTCAAGCAATCCTCCCATCTCATCCTCCTGAGTAGCTAGGACTACAGGTGAGCCACAACATCCGGCTAATTTTTAAAAATTTTTTTTGTAGAGGCAACATACCACAATAGCCAGTTAAATTTTTAAATTTTTTAAAGAGATGGTTTCCTGCTATGTTGCTTAGGCTGATCTCAAAGTTCTGGGCTCTAGAGATCCCCCCAGCTCAGCTTCCCAAAGCACTGAAACTACAGGCATGAGCCACCACATTCGGCCAGAATACAGGTGTATTGATGACATGAATTAACAGTTCTCAACCTGAGAAGCAGTAAGAAAACTGAAAGCAGCAGTAACAAGGTCAAAAAGAAAACACACACACATGAGTTTGAGGATACTTAGCTTTGGGAAAAGCCTCATAGTTTAACAGTCTCACTATCTAACACACACTGCTCAATGTTGATAACGATGGTTGCGAGTTGTCAGAAAAAAGTTTGATTGGCTCTATCAAACTCCACATGTTAGCCATGAAGCTGAAAGCAAAATTTTCCTGTTTGAACTTAAATGGAAGCCTCGAGCTGATCTACAAAATTCCTACAGGAAACATGTTTTCTGATCGTGCTAGATTCCTTTAAAATCTAGGGCTGATAAAAGTAAAAAAAGATGAGAAACATGGTATAACTAGCCATGATTTGTATACAAATCATAATAATACCTTATATGCAGTACTTTTAGGTTTACAAAAAAAAAATTTTAAACATATTCCTTGAGAGTCCCACAGTAACCCTGTGAGTAGGCAGGTAAGACTCAGAATTAAAGTGATGTGCCCACTACCGATTCAACACACAATTATGGAGCTGAACTTTGTGTAGTAGTGTCTATGTACTGCTGACAGTGTGGGAACAGACAAGAACTCCCCGGTGGCTTCCTATCCTTTTTGTCTTAAACTCAGAACACAGCTACTATTTCACTATACTTGTATCCAGGATAAAGCAATCCCTAGTCTAGCTCAATCTTTAGTTACTTTGCATATGGCATTTTACTATTTTATGGTGCTATTTTGCTAAGAACACCACGACTTCTAAACCCTCTGTCAACCAAATACGTTTTTATTTATTTATTTTTTTGGGGGGTTGGAGTCTCACCTCTGTCACCCAGGGTGGAATACAGTGGCACACTCACGGCTCCCCAGCGTGGTTCTGCTGGGCTCAGGCGATCCTTCCACCTCAGCCTTCCAAGTAGTCGGAACTACAGGCACGCGCTACCATGCTGGGCTAATTTTTAAATTTATTGTAGAGATGAGGTCTTGCCAAGTTGCCCAGGCTGTTTTCGAAGCCATGAGCTCAGGCAATCCCCTTACCTCAGCCTCTCAAAGTGCTGGGATTACAGTCTTCAGCCACCACACCCTGCCCAAATACCTTTTTAAATGATTATACCATTATCATCATATGTGTGTCAAATGATATACAAACAAGATCATTTATTGTAACAGTCTTTGTGTAGCAAGATAATGGAAACAACCTACACATCCTTCAGTAGGAGATTATTATGTAAGTAGAATGCTAAAGAATTGATGTAAAGAATGTGGCAGGTCCATGTGCACTGACAGGGACAATCCCTGAGACACACAGGAAGTGACAAAAGCACAATTCAGAAAAATTCCTCCCATGTTGACATTCACATATATGTGCATATGTTTATAAATGAAAAGATACACATAAAAAGTGATTGCCTTCAGGGAGACAAACTGGGTGGCTGCTGGGAGATAGGGTGGGAATGGAGACTTGGAGTTTTGCTGAATACCCTTTCATACCTACTGACTCTTTCTTTCCTTTCCTTTTTTTTTTTGTTGTTTTTTCTTTTAAGTTGGAGTCTTGATGCCCAGGCTGGAGTGCGGTAGCATGATCATGGCTCACTGCAGTCTCAACTTCCTGGGCTCAGGAAATTCTTCTGCCTCAGCCTCCCAGGTAGCTGCAACTATATGCGGGCACCACCATGCCTGGCTAAGTTTTTTGTAGAGATGAAGTCTTGTTATGTGGCCCAGGCTGGTCTAGGAACTTCTGGGCTCAAGCAATTCTCCCACCTTGGCCTCTCAAAGTGATGGGATTACAGAACTAAGCCATCATGCCCAGCCCCTATTGATGTTTTTGTAGCAGATATTCATCTATAAATAAATAGGCCGGGCACAGTGGCTCATGCCTGTAATCCCAGCACTTTGGAAGGTCAAGGCAGGAGGACTGCCTGGTCCATGGTTTCAAGACCAGCCTGGACAACTTGGTGAAACCTCATCTCTACAATAAATCAAAAAAATTAGCTGGGTGTGGTGACACTCACCTGTGGTTCCAGCTACTTGAAAAGTTGAAGTGGAAGGATTGCCTGAGCCCAGCAGTTCAAGGCTGTGGTGACCATGAGTGTGCCACTGTACTCCAGTCTGGGCAACAGAGTGAGACTCTAACTCAAATAAATAAGAAAATAAACAAATAAATAACTCCCCTCTGGAAGAATCATGAGACAGATTATTACATTGGGAAAAGAACTGCTTTTTAATTTTCTCAGTTTCAAGTTTCAGTGCTCTTGACATCGGGCTCAAAATACAAAAGTATCGTTAGATGCTTCCTAGGTTCAAAACTTACATGAACTGACCTTTTGGGCCCTCTGGGAAATCGTGTTTTGTTTTGACTTTGTTGTTTGTTTGGTTGGTTTTTTTTTTTTTAAAGATATGCTGTTGCTTCTCCACAGACTTGAAGCCAAGACTGAACACAGCAGAACTGAGGGACAGGAACAGTCTGAAAGAAAACTGGACTTTGCGTTTTTGCATCTCTAACTGGCCTTTCTGACTACATCCACTCCCACCCCAACCCCACCACAAGCATCTGCAAATTTAAAACCCAGGTGACTAGGGTTTTTTTAAATACATAATTTTATAATGTTTTTTTTTTTAAATAGAGACACGGTCTCCCTATGTTGCCTAGGCTAGTCTCAAATTCCTGGGCTAAAGAGTTCCTCTCATCTCGGCCTCCCACAGTGTTGGGATTACAGGCGTGACCCACAGTGCACAACCTAGTTAATATTTTTGACTTTAAATAAAATCTGTTACCTCTGGCTAAATGTTGTGCAGCTTCAGTAAAGAGGGGTAGAATGGAAAGGAGTTAACTTTTTAAGCATATTTCTCCCACTGCTTTTATTACTTTCTCAATAAAGTGCTAGAAATGACTCTGACTACATATAATTCAGAAATCTGAGAGTCAGACTATCACAAACATGGCTATGCTTCTTGGTTCCTTGGCTCCAAAGGAGGACAATTTTATTCATGAGAGTTCAGCCACTCCATGTGCCAAACTGAATGTCACAACAGCAGCTGAATCTAAGCAAAGGACTGCAATATTCCAGGAGAAGGCAGTGTCTGCAAAGGTATCTTCTGCCCAGCTCACCAGAAATGGCTGGCAAAGACTCATTTATTCTTTCATTTGACAGATACTGAGCAACTGTTGTTATTTATTTTATTTAACAAACATTTATTTGTATTGTGCAATGTGTTTGACACATGCTCTCATTTAAATATTAATTTGTTTGATCCTCATAATAACCCACAGAGAGAGGTTCTGTATGTGTCCTCATTCTGCAGATGAGAAAACCGTGGCATGGAAAGGCTAAGTAATTAGCTCAGGGTCAAAGAGCTAATAAACATGGGAGCTGAGGCAGTGTGAGTCCGGAGTTTAGGCTCTTAGCCTCTGTGCTCTGCAAAAAGCACAGAGTCTAACATTGAGGATCTACTGGGGAACCACACAGAGCCTACCTCTGCCCTCTCTGGATCCTACCTTCTAGCCAGGAGGGAAGGGTCAGGAGCAAGCAATAGTAGCAATTTAATTACAACTGCCAAAATGCCACAATGGAAAAGTGACAGGCGAGCACAACACAAAAGGATAATGGATAATGGCAACATTCACTGAGCCCTCAGTGATTCTTCACGAAGCCCTGGAAAATAACGAATAATAGTCCCACTGTAGAAATGAGGCTGCTCTGGCATAAAGAGGAGCGGTAAGGAGAAAGGCAGAATTCATCCTAAGTCTGAGCATTCCCGACACCAGTCTGGCTGTTAGGAACAACAGGTCTCTTTCACACGTTGTGTTCTTTTTGCATTATACTATAAATATCATTGTATTATTGTATATTATATTAACTCTATTAATATATATTATACTAATTTAATTAGTATGCTACATTATGAAAGGTCTAGGTATTTAGGTGGGTATCTTGCCAAATGCCTAATCTTATCACACTGACAATAATCACCTGATACCAAGAAATCTGCCCACAACACGACTGTAATCCACATTGGTTAATGGCATTCATTTACAATTGATTCCTGTCATTGTGGATCTGCACCTGCTCTATCCTGGTAGCTGAGGAGTAAAGAGTTAAGGGATGTGAGGCAGAAGAATAACCATCTATCTCATGACTTCTTTCCAAGGGCCAAGCTAGGTGTTTTCACATGTTACCGTATGTACATGTCAGAGGAGATCAGATGTCTCAGAGAAGAGAGATCTGAGATGTTATTGGGGCTGATTTTTTCAAAAAAATGACCAGTCTGGGCAACATAGCAAGACCTCATCTCAACAAAAAAATAAACAAACAAACAAAAAAAACTATCCCTTCATTTTAAAAGCGCAACAGGAAAAATGGAATACAACCAAAACATTTAATTTCAAGATAACAGAAATTTTGCAGCCATTAAAAATGTTTGCAAGGAGTTTTTAGCAAATGGAGAAAATTTATGTTCCAATAACATTTACATATTCAGACAAGGAGCAAAGAATGGAAGAAGTATATGGTCTTTTATGGAATAATACACATATTTTTGTTCATAAAACATTTCTGAAAATAACACAAAGAAATGTTAGTAATGGCTCCTACAAGGGGTTAAAAATAAGGTAATTAAAAGGAAATTTTAACATTTACTTTACACCTTTCAATAGTTTCCTATACATATTTTTTTAAAAGTTAAAAAAATTGAAATTAGGAGGAGGAGTTTTAAAATTGTATGTAAAAATGCTTACGCTACAACATTATCATGACAGGACTAAAAATTTTTACAGTAGCTTTATATAACCCCCTCCCAATAAAAGAAGCTAGAAAATTCTTGAAACACTAATAACCACAGTTATCCCCAAGGAGTCAGGTTACACTTTTTTTTTTTTTACTTTGTATACTTCCCTATTATTTGAAATATTTACAATAAACATTTACACTTTCATGATTGTGGGACAAAACTAGTAATAAAAAGAACAATCATCATGGGACATATACTAATATGACATGTGGTTGGATTATAGGTATAGTTTTGCCAACAACTAAATGTAAAGTCAAACATAAAGAAGCCAAGATTGTCACTTCAGAATGAGTAAATTCAAAGTTAACAGTAAAAGACTGGTTCCGGAGCAAGATGGTGACGGTACAGCCTGGCCTATGAGACCCTCCACAAAGGAGAACGCAGAAGGTCTCTGGCTCTCTACCCAGGGGCTGCGAATCCCATCGTTGGCAGCCTGTTGCTCACACGGAGCTCGGCCATTGCCACTGCTGAAGCACCCCGGCAATCTGGACAGCCTGTGTCTGCTAACCGAGACACAGACATAGCAGCCTCGAGGCTGCCGCCGCCTCTGGGGCAGCCATTACACTTTGCGCCACCCATACCTGAGGCGATGCACGACTTCAGACCCCGAAGCCGCTGCAAGCAAGATCTGCTGAGATCGCTGCCTCCTCTACTGCCACCAGGATGTCCTGCCAGGCCGTGGGTTTCCTCCGTGTGCCCCGAGGCAGGCTCTCACCTCCGGCCTCTGTCAGGGCTCTCGTCTGGCTCCATCCCCTCTGGGGCTAGCGGCTGAGATAGCACCACCTGCTGGTGATTCAAGGTAACAACACCAAAACAGGAACAACAAGCTTGAAAAACAGGCCAGATTTGAATGGTGAACTGGGCAGTGGGGAACTGAGTGGTGATCTGAACTGCCCTTAATAGTAGGCCAGGGGTAACTGACCCTAACTGTGAACAAATTCACCAGCCTGAGAAGACAACTAGAAATCAGAGCTGAAAGAACATTGGACTTAAATGAAAAGTCTCAGAGTGTGCTTGATTGGTTCTCTTACTTTAATGACTTGATTCTATTCCTATTGTTTTGTACCCTTTTTTATATCTTCTTCTTTTCTTTTCCTTTTCTTCTCTTTTCTTCTTTCTGTAAACCATATCCTAGTATAGAGGAACAGCACACCAATAAGGTGGCTGGCTGGCTTGTATGTTAGCATCATTGTATGTTTTAGTTTTTTTTGTATGGGAGTTGGGTAGTCTGTAGCCGTGGTCTATTGTTTTTATTTGTTTCAGCATAAGTCTCTCTCTCCATTTGTTGGTACACTCGACTTTTTCCACCCTTAGTCTTCTCTCTTTCTCCACCCCCTTTCCCCCCACTGTCTACTCCATTCTCTTTCCTCTGTTAACCTCATTTTATTTCAGGGAGTAAACCTACAACCCCACTGCACGAATAGATTCCAAGGCAGTGGGAAGTGGGTTTCAGACTATCCATACACCTGTCGGCAGATACCAGGACCTGCAGACAGATTTTGAATCACAGCTCCCCCCTTAAGTAAATATGAAAACTGCAAAAAGGACCACCCCCAACCTACAGTGCAACTCCAGAATTGAACAAAGTAAGAAGGCATACATAAAGAAGAATAGGAGATTGAACAAGCAGATGTAAAAGCAAACCCTCTACCCCTGAATAACAGAATTAAAGAAGACAGTGACATGGAGGGAAGGAAAAAGTAGGGAGGGGAAAAAAACTGCACAAATGAAGAAAAACCAAAAGAAGAATATAGGTCTCACACAGACCCCTGGGAGGTCAGACACTGAGAAAACAGACTTCAGAACACAAACAATGAAGAGCCCCCAGAATGACTGGTCACATGCAACAAATCCAGACATCAAGACATTAATAGAAAGAATTTAAAAAATTGAGGAGAGACAAGAGGAAAATAAGAAGGAGCTGATGTCAGAAATAACAGCAGTAAAGAATACTGTGATGGAAATAAATAACAAACTAATAAGCATGAAAAGCAGGATTAGCCAAGCACAAGAAAGAATCTCAGAGCTTGAAGACCAAAGCACAGAACTAACCCAAACTGTCAAAAACATAGAAAAGAAGCTCAAAAACACAGAACAAAACCTTCAAGAGATGAATGATCACTTCAAGAGACCGAACCTAGGAGTAATTGGCCTTCCTGAGGCAGAGAGAGAAACAGAGGCTACACTGGAACAAACATTTCATGAAGTCATTCAAGAAAACTTTCCTCATCTCATCAGTGATGAAAAAATTCAAACACAAGAGATTCAGAGAATCCCTGCAAGACAACAAATGATAAGACCAACCCCCAGACACATAATAATTTGCCTAAACAAGGTAGGTATAAAAGAAAAAAAATCTTAAAGGCAGCAAGAGAAAAGGCCAGACTACCTACCAGGGAAGATCAATTAGAATAGCAGCAGATTTATCTATAGAAACCCTCCAGACTAGGAGAGCTTGGAGCCCTATCTTCAAAGTTCTAAAAGATAAACAATTTCAAACGAGAATAACCTACCCAGCCAAGCTAAGATTCATCAGTGAGAGAGAATTGAAATCTTTCCCAGATATCCAATCCCTAAGAAACTACGCTGCCACCAGACCACCTCGACAAGAAACACTTAAGAAAGTATTCAACACAGAAGAAAAGGAAAAAAGAACAACAACATTCTTCACAAGAGTACAGGAAAAAGATTAAAAACACACATGAATCAACCCCAAAGCCAAAAGAAAGACAACACACAAACAGTAAGAACAACAACTCTGTAAGAACATTATGATAGGGATCAACTCTCACATTTCAATAATTAGTTTGAACGTGAATGGACTAAATGCACCACTGAAAAGACATAGAATGGCAAAATGGATAAAATATCACCAGGCAACAATTTATTGCCTTCAA
>CAUYQG010029393.1:0-13789 GCA_963574415.1 Tarsius wallacei
GGGGAAAACCAGAATAGCAGCAGACTTAGCAGAAACACTACAAGCAAGAAGGAACTGGAGTCTAATATTTAAAGTCCTCAAAGATAAACAATTTCAACCAAGAATTTCCCACCCAGCCAAGCTCAGTTTCATCAGTGATGCAGAAACAAAATCCTTCCCAGACATCCAATCACTAAAAGACTATGCAGCTTCCAGACAGGCTCTACAGGAGACAATTAAAAAGATATTAAGCACAGAGGAAAGAAAAAAAAGAATGACCACATACTTCCCAAGAGAATAGCAGAGCACAGAATCAACAGAGAATATATCACAACAAGAAACTTGAAAACACATACATACATCAACCCCAAAGCCAAAAAGAAAGAAACAAGCAAACAAAGAAAAAACTTTATAAGAACCTTATGACAGGGATAAACAATCACATTTCAACAATCAGTCTGAATGTGAATAGACTAAATGCACCACTGAAAAGACATAGAATGGTAGACTGTATAAGAAACCATGACCCAATTATTTGTTGCATCGAGGAAACTCACCTCACCAAAAGCAATGCACACAAACTCAGAGTTAAAGGTTGGAAAATGAGTTTCCAAGCAAATAGATCACAAAATAAGACAGAAGTCATGATCTTAATATCAGACAAAACAACCTTTGAGCTATAAAAAACTTAAAAAGATGCAAAAGGACACTACATAATGATAAAATGGTCAATTCATCAACAAGAAATATCCATCTTAAACATATATACACCCAACACAGGAACACCAGGATTTATAAAGCAACTATTACGTAAACTAAAAAACTAATATTGACTCTAACATTATTATAGCAGGAGAGTTGAATACCCCACTACCAGCCCTAGATAGATCATCGAGGCAAAATATCAACAAGGAGATCAAGAACCTAAACCTGACACTTGATCAAAGGGGCTTAATAGATACCTACAGATTATTCCACCCAACAACCATGGAATATACATTCTACTCATCACCACATGGAACATACTCCAAGATCGATCACATCTTTGGCCATAAATCAAGCATAAATAAATTCCATAAGGTTGAAATCTTGCCATGCACCTTCTCACATCACAGTGGAATAAAATAAATATCAACATCAACAAAATATCCCCAAAGCCCACAAAGACATGGGCACTAAAAAGCATGATGCAGAACAACCACTGGGTCAACACTGAAATCAAAGCAGAAATTAAAAGATTCCTGGAAACAAATGAAAATGAACACATATCTTACCAAAACCTCTGGGATGCCATGAAAACAGTTCTAAGAGAGGAATTTATATCTCTATGAGCACACAGCAAGAAAATGAAAAGATCACAAGTGGAGAGCCTAACAAATCACCTAAGGGAGCTGGAAAGAGAAGACCACCAAAACCCCAGATCACCAAAATAAGAGCCCAGATATGGGACATAGATGACAAAAATATCATAGAAAACATCAACAAAACAAAAAGCTCGTTCTTTGAAAGAGTTAACAAGATTGATGAACCCATAGCCAGAATGACCAAGAAAAAAAGAATAAAGGCCCAAATAAATAAACACAATTAGAAATACAAAAGATCAAATCACACTGACCCCAAAGAAATACAAAAGATTATCAGAGATTACTACGTACACCTATATGGAAGCAAACTTGATAAGCTAAGAGAAATGGAGGAAACATTAAATAGAAAAATAGCAACCCAAGAAATTGAATCTGTCATATGAAAACTGCATACAAAAAAAAAAAAAAAAGCACTGGACTGGTTGGTCTTCCAGCAGGAGTCTACAAAATGTACAAGGAGGAACTGATACCAATCCTATTGAAAGTATTCCAGGCAATTGAGAAAAATGGAAGTCTCCTCAAATCATTTTAAGAAGCTAATATCTCACTGATATCCAAACTGGGTAAAGAACCAACAAAAATAGAGAACTACAGGTCAATATCCCTTATGAAAGTAGATGTAAATATCCTCAACAAGATACTAGCAAATCAGATCCAACAATGCATCTCAAAAATTATCCAACATGACCAAGCAGGTTTCATCCCCGAGATGCAGGGTTGGTTCAACATTTACGAGACCATAAATGTAATCAAATACATCAACAGATGTAAAAAAAAAAAAAGAACCACATAATTATACCATTAGATGCAGAAAAAACTTCTGATGTAATCCAAAATAGTAAGTGTCATCTATGATAAGCTAACATATTGCTAAATGGAGAGAAACTGGAAACATTTTCCCTGAAAACTGGAATAAGACAAGGCTGCCCACTCTCACCCCTCTGGTTGAACATTGTGTTGGAAGTCCTAGCTCGGGCAATTAGACAAGAGAAGGAAATCAGGGGTATCCAAAAAAGAAAATAGGAAGTCCAGTGATACCTCTTTACTGATGATATGATCCTATACCTTGAAAATTCAAGAGAATCTATCAAAAGCTTGCTTGCACTGATAAAGGACTTTGGTAGAGTCTCAGGGTACAAAATAAATGTGCAAAAGAAAGTTGCATTTCTACACAACAAGAAGAAGCAGACAGAGACCCAAATAAAAAGCACAATCCCATTCACAATAGCCAAACAAAAATGACATACCTCACATCTTCCTAACAGAGAAGTGAAGGAACTTTACAATGAGAACTGCAAAACACTGCTCAGAGAAATCCAAGAAGACACAAACAAATGGAAAAATATTCCATGCTCATGGATAGGAAGAATCAACACTGTTAAGATGTCCATTCTTCCAAAAGCAATTGACAGATTCAATGCAATACCCATTAAATTACGAACATCATTCTTCTCAGATCTGGAAATGACAATACAGAAATTCATATGGAAACATAAACAACTATGAATAGCCAAAACAATCTTTAGCAAAAGAAACAAAGCGGGAGGTATCACACTTCCAGACTTCAAACTTTACTATAAGGCTACAGTAAACAAAACAGTCTGGTATTGGTACAAGAACCGGCATATAGACCAATGAAATAAGATAGAGATTCCGGAAGCAAAGCCTCAATTTCTCAACCAATACATCTTTGACAAAACCTCCAACAACAACCACTGGGGAGAGGAGAACCTATTCAGTAAATGGTGCTAGGAAAACTGGCTGATCAAATGCAGAAGATTGAAACAGGACCCCTACCTATCACCATACACAAAAATTAACTCTAAGTGGATCAAAAACCTAAATGTAAACCTCAAACTATAAGAATCTTAGAAAATGCAGGAGGCATTCTTATGGAAATTGGAACTGGCAACCAATTCCTATTCAGAAACTTAGTGCCCATATGATAAGAAATAAGATGAACAAGTGGGACCTCATCAAACTGATGAGCTCTGCAAAAGCAAAAGAAACCGTCAAGAGAGTAGGGAGACAGCCCAAAGAATGGAAAAAATATATGTATTTGCCAACTGTATATCCAACAAAGGCCTAACATCTGGGATCTACAAGGAACTGAAACATGCCGTAAGGAAAAAAAACAAAACAAAACAAAACAACCCCATTAAAAGTTGGGCAAAAGACATGAATAGACACTTCTCAAAAAAAGATATTCAAGCAGCCAGCAGACACATGAAAAAGTGTTCAGTCTCAGTCCCACTAATCTTTAGAGAAATGCAAATCAAAATCACATTAAGATACCACCCAACCCCAGTAAGAATGGCCATCATTAATAAAACAAACAGCAACAGATGCTAGCGAGGATATGGAGACGCTTCTACACTGTTGATGGGAAGGCAAACGAGTGCAACCTTTCCGTAAGACTGTGTGGTGATTTCTGAAAGACCAAGCAATTCCACTATTGGGAATATACCCGGAGGATATATTCTACAAAAAAGATACCTGCACTCGAATGTTTGTTGCAGCTCCATTCACAATAACAACATGCAACCAACCATGCTGCCCATCGAAGCTGAACTGGATAAAAAAAAAATGTAGTACATATACACAATGGAATATTATGCCGCTATAAAGAAGGACAAATATATTGACTTCATAACAACTTGGAGGGACTTAAAGTCATTCATACTCAGTGATGTATCACAGAAACAAAGAACAGAATACCATATGCTCTCACTCACAAGTGGACCTTGAATAATACTATAAGAAAAGGACTGGCAGTAGTGGGAAACTGTCAAGGGAGGGTGGGATTGGCAGTTGAGGAAACTGCTAAGGGAGGAGAGACACACCTCATCAACAAGGGTACCTGCATATTCACAGTTTGTATTCTTAATCCTGAGTTGTACCCCACATCTTTAAAATTAAAAAAATTTAAAAAAAAAATCCAAACCCCCCCAAAAAAAGAAACTGTGTAGTGGATTTTAGCAATTCAATGTGAATAAAGATTATTAGTCTCTCTTTTACAAGTCTGTCAGTATGTCAGAAAAGAAATGTGTATAGATAGATGTCTAGATAGTGGGTCCTGCTCCTTTATTGTGTGTGTGTGTGTGTGTGTGGAGAGAGAGATAGAGAGAGAGAGAGAGAGAGAGAGAGAGATTGAGCGAAAGAGAGAGAGGAAAAACACCAAAGAAGAAGGAAGTAGATGGACAGATTATATTGATTTTAACAGAAATAAGCCTATGAAAATAAAATTGTACAAAGAAAGTCACGTCCTACTTCAGGTCCCTGAAGTATGTCAGAAGTTACCATCAGACATCTCTAATTTTGCAATATGTCAGACTAAAATAAATATTGTATGTTCTCACTTATTAATGGCAGCTATGCTAAGGATCTGCAAAGGCAAATAAAATGGTATAATGGACATCAAAGACTCAGAAAGGAGAGAGTGGAAAGGGGACATGGGATGAAAAATTAACTATTATGTACAATGTGCACAAGTGGAGGTGATTGGTACTTTAAAAGCCCAGACTACTTTGCCACTGGACAATGCATCCATATAACCAGAAAACTTCAAAAGTGGACTGGATATAGAAAATTTGGTACACATACATGATGAAATATTACACAGCTATATAGAACAAAATCGTGTCCTTAGCAGCTACATGGATGCATCTGGAGACCATCATACTACGTGAAATGACACAGAAACAAAACAAAAAACGTGATACTGCATGGCCTCACTCATAAGTGGGCCTCATCACTGGTCACACAATCACAAATGTGGGTATGCAGACACTCAACACTGCTAAAGGAAAAAGGAAGGATAAGGGGCATTCTGCTACACACTGGGCACCAGGTCTACTATCAGTGGGAGAGAGGGCCCTCTAGAAGCCCACAGCTCATTTGCATACAGTCTACGTATGTAGTAAATACCCCACAACTCTAATTTTTTAAAAAAATTGTACCTCTAAAGCTATTGAAGTAAAAATAAATAAATGAATAAATAAAATAATGATTTTTTTAAATGCTAAAATAAAGAGACCTACACCTACTCACCTCTATTGCACAGCTAATGAAATATGTTTTCTTTCTTAACACTAACAAAGTTAAATGTACTGTTTGTATCGGATGAAACAAACAGCTTGGAGTTTAGGAAACCAGCTGTGATTCATATGTGGTGCCTACTAAAAACAAGACATTAAACAAAAATATGTAGATTTAATAGTGAGATTCTTCCACTCTCTGCTTCTTCTTGCTGTCAGAATGATTATAGCCAGCCAGGTTTGAATACCCATATGTGCACTCCCAGCAGAAACACGAATGATTTCTTTCTAGGAAAACTGACAAACCCAAAGGAAAATACTAAGAGACAGACAATTGGGATTTCAACAATGAAAATGTAAGTTGCCAACAATAATGGTACAGTACATAGAATGTAAACTCAAATGCATAAATACAGATTTTGAATTATTTTTAAATGAATATACAAAGAATAAAGATACAAGTTAAATTCAATTTACAATACTAAAATATCGTCTGGACAATCTCTAATCTCATCAATGCTCCAAATTCCCATTTGTGTCAACACCTTAAATGCAATCTACTTTTTTCTCTTTGATATTAATCAATTTTATGTGTTTCTTTACACTTTTTATCCTAAACAAAAATCTAAATTTCTTTTGGTTTGGAACTTTAAAATAAAATGAGGTACTTTGTTATTCAGGTAATATTTTGTGTGGGTATTTGCATAGATGTGTTCATGTTTTCTATTAATTTATTTTATTGTATGAAACTAATCTTTCAATGACATTGCTGTGGCTACTCCATTGCATGAAAATACAATAAATCACCTATTTTTCTCTTGATTTCATTGGTTTTACTATTTCAAGCAATGCTGCTATAAACATTTGTTATGTGTCTTCTGATGCATATGTGAAAATACTTTTTCTAAAGTATTTAAGAGAATAAATAATACTTAATAGGGTAAAACTTCTTTAAATTTGCTAGATAATGAAAAACTTTCTAAAGTCTTTGTACAAATATAGATTCTACTACAAATGTGTGTGAGGAATATAATTTTTTTTCTAAAAATATGTGTTAATACTTAGTTTCGCAAGTTTTTTTGGTTATTGCCAACCTGACATGTGCAGTAGTGTCCTTTGTGATTTCAATTTGCATTTCTTTGATCACTAATTTGACTGAGCATATTTTTATATGTTCTATTTGCTATTCAGATACCTTTTAAAAATAAAGTGTCTAATCAAGTATTTTGAACACTCTCTGCAAAGTATTCTGGCTTTTTCTCACTGATTAATGAAATCTCTCATATATTTTTGAATGAGAACTTATTTCAGGGTTTACTAACATTTTCTGTAAAGTGTTAGATAGAATACATTTTAAACTTTGTGGCCAAGAGATAAAATCAAGCATATTATATAGGTTCCTATGTTACAGAAATAAAACAAATTTCCTCAAAAAATGTTAATGCAATTTATATATAAATAAAAATACTTGAGTACTTTTGTTTTGCATCACAGTGCATAAATGAGAATAATGAAATTATTTTTGGTAGGAATAATATTTAACTTAAATAGTGCCTGTAATTAACGTTTGCTGTTACTAAAATCCATTGCAGATATTCACCTTTTAATGCTTATCAGTAATGAGATCTTTTTCATACTTCATCATTTTATCTTTTAAAATGCCATGCCACAGAAATAGGTGGTGTCAAACATTGATATCTGTCTATGAGCATATGAAGTAAATTTATGATATTCATCCACTATAAATCATTTATAAGATTCTATTATTTTTTATTTTTTTATTGGGCTTAACCATGCCATTTTATTGCTAATTAATCACAGCAACGACGATTGGCCAGTGCTCCTTTACTGCAGATAAAAACAGTTTGAAATATGGAAAATTGCTTTACATTTGCATTATGGTACAGTAAATATGTTGGGCTATAGAAAATGTATCTATTAAAAAATCCGTGTGGGAAGCGGGATGTTGCATTATGTTTTATCTTTTGACAGCACAGCTTGTGATTAAAACTGTTAGTTGGCAAAATGACTTTTCTGTAATATGATTTTCACATATAATACTGTTTTACCTTGTAAATTTAATAGAATTCATAACGAAACATTATCAAATCTGCAAAAAAACTAATTTCCACGACTGTTTAATAATCAATGGTGGGTGAGATTGGTTCCTCATTTTCAGGAAAAAATAAGTCAATCTCAGCCCTTAGCTAAAAGAATCACATAAAACTTTAGTAATGTAATGCTATGCTATGTAAAGAGGCAAGTCAAGATGCCAGCTTCTATTTCTGACAAAATAGAAATTACCCCAATTAAATCTAAGACAGCAATAAAAACTCTACTGGTTAGATAATATGTTATAAATTCAAATATTTACCACAAATTTTTCACATTATAATAGACAATACAACATAATCACAGTCCTTAAACATTTTATATTTTCACAAGAATTGCAAATGTTTTTAATGAAAACTTTTACTTTTCTATACATACATTTACAACCTTTATCTGTAACACATATTAGCACATTCCACTTCAGGTTGTCCCCAAAATGTGTTCTATGAACTTTGAAAATGTTCTCACCTGTACTTGTTCCAAGTAGATATTTCACAGAAGCTAGTTCTTAAGTATTGAATCCTCAAATGGTCAACAAATGAACATCTATTTGTGTATCAAGAGCTAAGGACAAACACTAGAAATAATTTACCTTTAAAGAAGAAGAATATTGATGATACCCCAGTGTCCTTTATTCTTTGAGCAAGTGCTTTTACTGAAAGGCTAATAGTCATAAATAAATTGATTTTCTCTAGGTATATTATTTCAACTTCTGCAATTAAGCATAATTTAATTATTTCACTATCAATAAATGGGTTTTCCCTGCTGGGTTAACAAATGAGTCACTTGAAAACAGACTTTCCTTGCAGCTCCATGTCCACTTTATATTTTTGTGATGAAATTCTGCTGTTACAAAATATTGCATTTTACATTTTCTAATTTATTTGACTGCTGCTTTTCTATGAGTTGAGAATATTGTTACAACTGTTCAGTCCAGTAATTTCAACTTATGTTGTATTATTTTAGTACTGAATTAGTGTCATTGTAAAATTATCACAATTTTTTGAATCTAACATAATAAGAAATAATCCTTTCTCTTATTTGCCTTAAAAATATGACATTAGAAGTCCAATTTTTCTTTTGACATGATGAATGTGCTCTGACATTAAAATAAGTAAATAAAACTTCTGTATAGAAATACATGAAATTCAAAAGACTTATAAATGTGTCATAGTGATTTATAATGCACTAAGCAAAGATGGAGACCCAGGAAAGCTTCACATATGGCCTCTGCTGAAACTATTCAGTTTTGCCATTATAATTCAAAAACAACCATAGATAACATGTAAACAAATGAGTATGTCTCTATTCCTGTAAAACTAAAATGGGAATTTCATATAATTTTCATGTACCACAATGCATTCCTCATGATTTTTTTTATCCATTTAAAAATGTAAGATCCTACTCAGGCTGCAAATAGTAAAAAAAATCAAGCAGTTGACAGATTTGGCTCATGGGCTGTGGTTTTCTAATCCTTGGCCTATATTCCCGGCACATGTAACACATATTTTGTCTAACTTCACCGCTTACCATTTCTCTCTTCATGGTATCCTGTGAAGAAAAGCTTTAATTAAAAAAAAAAATAATAAGTTCAATTTGTCAGTATTTTTCTAGATTTATTAATAATTTTGTAACTTTGTAAAATATATTATTTACTACACTGACATAATGAAATATAAATGCCTAGTTTTGTTTTCAGCACACCATACTGTATTAACTTTCTATATTTTCTTATCCAAATTATAGCGATCTTTATTTCAGTGTTTCTGCCTGTATTTATTTTCTGACTCATTTTATTTTGATGTTTCATTCTCTTTATTCGTCTGTAAAATTTTTTATTCCAGACCTTACATTATTTGGATGTGGACTAATCACTAACTGTGATTTCACTTTCCGTTTATTTCAATTTTGGTATTTGACAGGACCTCACAGGCGATAGAATTTGGGAGCTCTCGAATTTTTCTGTATTGTGAGAAGCGATTCTCCTGATAAATATTCTCAAATGTGTCTTACTTTTTCTCCCTTATTGAGGAAGAGGACTATAGTTGTTTGTTAAGTAAAAGTTGAAATAAATTGTTCTTTCTGTTGTCTTTAATAGTGTTCACTTTCGACACCAAATCTAGACCCATCTTCCTATTCAGCAGGTTCATAAAAGTGGCAGGCGTCAAGGTCTTCTGAAACCATGGGATAATGGATCAAAAACCATTACCTGTCACATAAACTAAATAAAATCTAATAAATACTTAAAACATGTCACAGATCTGGGTTTATAATCTCTGTGTTTCTAACTAAATCATCATAATCAGATTATAGAAAATCTAGACTACATAATCAACACCAAAAGACGAACCTGTGCCTTTAATTCTTCTATACTTAAGTATATCTCAGATGCACTTTGCCTAAGCTTTTTTTTTCAGTTCTGACATAAACTGATGTCTACATTCAAGCTTAACTCAGATATCTTATGTTTTTCAGAGTACTAAGAAACATTGTGCTTTCATGCCTGGAGTTTTTTTTTTTTGTTTGTTTTTTGTTTTTTTTTAACATTCTGGTGCCTATTTTAAAAATAAACTTACAAAGAGCTATAACAATAGTTAATATTTTATCTGTCTTGTTCTGATTATCATTTGATGTCTATTTCTAATTTATAGCAATAGTTAGAGATGTTTTGGATGTCTGAAGTTGATCTTGAGATAATACTAAATTTCCAAAAAATATGCAAAGAAGTATTCAGTGTGCAACAAATTTTATAACAGTTATTGAAATCTAATGTTCAGCTGCATTAAAACTTGGATACATAGTCAATAACATGATTTCCACCCTCATCTCACTAGCCCCACAAGGCTAGTCCTGAACTTTCTGCAAAGAAAATTTAAAAATATAGTTCTTTTAGGTGCCCAAGAAGAGTAAAAGGAATTTGTGAGACTCTCTTCCACCTCTGTGTCATCCCTGAAGAAGAAAGATGAACACCTAAAGTGTTATTCCACTGTTTTAATACTCAGAAACCTATATACTAGACACGTTAATGCAGATGCAGGACGCCTTGGATTTTAATGCCCTTGTTTTTAGGAAAAAAAGAACAATAATGTCACCATGGCCTCCAACAATTTCATATAAGTATCTTTTATTGGTGAAAAGTAATTAGCAATCAGATTACCACCTGTGTTGGAGAACTAGAGAAATATGAAGTGTGGATGAGCCAGTTCTGCGTACTGGCACAAGGAAGAATAAGACTTTACAAAATTCTGGAATCAAGAGGAATAAAACAAAGGTGACAAACAGAGAATCAGAAATCAGAATAGCAATTGTGACTGAACAGCAATACTACAGCCTAGAAGACAACAAAAAAGTTCAAAACTCTTAATATAAATTAATACCAATCAATATCCAGAAAAACTTCAAATTGGAATTTAAAATAAAGATAATTTTGGATTCTTGAGATAAAAAATATTTACCCATCTGGAACTGTTTCTAGAAGTTACCAAAGATTATACTTTTCTAATGTGAGTGAAGAAACTAAAAAATATGAAGATCGGAGTAAAGGCTGCACATTATGTTACCTGAGAGAAATATGAATAATGGTGAAAAATTGTTCAAGCAAGACTTACAGCATTGGTACAGGAAAATTTTAAAATAAGCACAAGCTATATTTTAAAGAAAAAAAGAACATGAAAAATATCCTATTGAGACACAATTAGAGGCAATGAGAGCAGGTAGGAGAAAATTGAGCAATTGCAAATGCATACGACAACGAAAAATGTTATTATGGGTGTAATATGACAGTTTTGTTTTGAAAATTAAATTAGCAACAAAGAGGGTGACAAAATTGTATACACATTTTAAGAACTATTATCTATGTATTGCTTTTCAAAGGCGAATTGAATTATGGTAGCAAAGTGTTTTTGCAAAAATCAAATGTGACTTGTGTCCATCTTTTGTTTTCAGTGTATACTGAATATTACAATTTTAATATGTTTTTTTCTTTCTTAAAATGTGAATACATTTTTGGCACCCTCTGTGTAATATAAATATATGCCTCTCTATGTGCTATTAACAAGCAGTTTCCATCATTACCGTTCATTCTCAAAAGATAAATTAATAACGTGAACAGGGGTATTCAGAAAGATGTTTACCATGATGTTATAATGCTAGTGAACACATAAGCAAAATGTATGACATAAACAAAATGGCATGTAATTTGTAAACTTTAAAAAGATCGCTTAAATGTATGACCTAGAATGATAGCTACAATATAGTGTTGCAAAATATATTTTATATGAGCAATTGTATGCTTAAATATATGTGCATCTATCTAGGTAGTCATACTAGAAGTATGTTTAACAAAATATTTTATGTAGCTAATTTTTCTTGGTAAAATCATAACAGTGTTTACTTTCTTCATTATGATTTTTTAATGTGCTTACATTTTTTAACAAGTTTGTGTAATACCAAAAATTATAGACTTTTTGAAATGGTGCCATCTACGAAAGAAGAACAGGACAATATTTATGTCAGAATCTGAATGTGCGAACATCGCATGCTAAATTTAATAATATTAAAAAAACCCTCTGACATGATTTTCTAAATGTGAGTTATGCAGATGGTGACTTTTTACAGTAAGAAAGCAGATACCCATATGGCCATCTCAAATCATGAAATCTGTTTCTTATTGAGTATTTTCTCTCAATAGTTGTCATAATCATTTTTCAATTTTCCCATGCTGGAAACTTGGCAGTCAATTTTGACAGCTGTCTTTCACCCACCTCCCTCATCCAGTCTCTCATCATTTCTATGAACTCTTCTTCTGAATAATTTATTTATTTTAAAAATTCCTTTATTTATTATTCTTACTCTAATTTTCCATCATGACCACTAAATTGGGGAGAAATGCTTTCATTTTTGCTTCAGATGAATTAAGTTAAATCTCTTTCCCATATTGCACCAGGCTTAAATTAAAAAGAAAAAAAAGAGAAGCCTCTCTTGCCTGCGTAATTTGTCTGGTACAATTTTTCTTTGAGAACATCTGGTACAGATAAAGAATGAAAGGACTGGACAACTACATGATAATTTGCTCATGGCATTAAATAGAGTTTTATGGTTATAAGTTTTAAGAAGAATCAACTAGTGGCATTGTGAGCTTTTCTCCTATTACATACTACTGAGAGAGTAGCAGGTGCTATGTAGGTGAAGAGTTTAATTTAACCAGGTTCGGGTATTTTTGTTTCTTCTCTCCTCTCTCCAACAAGCTAATATGAAGAAAGAAGCGAGATGAAAAATTTAGCGTTGAGAAAAAAAAAATTACCAAATGCAAATGAAAATGGTCAGGGGAAAGATAGCATGCTCTATCTTAATGGATTTGAAAGAATCAGGGTGCCTGAAAGATGTGACCGAAATACAGAGTCAGTGATGAGAGAATGTTATTACAAAGCAGGTGCATACAGTGGTTATGACCAAACCCAGAACACTTACTATGGAAGTAATTAACTGTTATAGGACAGAGGAAAAGGAATATTAGAGGAGAGCAATTAAAGGAAAAAAGATACGAGATTGCATAAAGAAACATCTAGAAGTATACTAAGACAGAGAAGAATTAAGAAGTGAGTAGCATGGAAGATGGTGAAGAAAGTGATAATAATGTGACAAACATTTTTTAAAAAATTGTAAACAGTACAAATCAGATGTAGGTATACTAGTGGTTGGGTAAAAGTTGGGTCTCCCTTTGGTCCCCACTTCACCTCTTAATTTTTGAGATACAAATGTTATTATATATTACACTTCCATATTTACTCTATTTCTGGGTTTCCATTCCAACAGGTGTACATCAGAGATATTGTTGATTCAGTTCCAAACCTCTCCAATAAAGTGAATGTTTTGATAAATCGAGTCACACACATTTATGCTTTCTCATTGCACATAAAAGTTATATTTATACTATACTGTATTCTATTAAGTATGCAATACCATTATGTCTCTAAAATGTGCATTTCTACATTTAAAGAGGCTATGTTGCTGAAAAATGGTAAAGGTTATCTGAGCCTTCAGTTAATCAAAATCTTTTTACTGATAGTCTTGCCTTGATGTTTACGACCACTGACTTATCAGAGTGGTGGTTGCTGAAGGTTGGGGTGGCTGTGGAAATTTCTTAAAATAAGACACAAATGAAGTCTGCCTCATAGATCAACTCTTCCTTTAGTAAAATATTTCTCTGTAGCATACAGTGCTATTTGATAGCATTTTGCTCATAGTAGAACTTCTTTCAAAATTACGAGTCAGTCCTCTCCAACCCTCTGCTTTATC
>CAUYQG010029397.1:0-40273 GCA_963574415.1 Tarsius wallacei
CCTCGGCCTCCCAAAGTGCTGGGATTACAGGCTGAGCCACCAAGCCCAGCCCAGATCAGATTTTAAAAACTATGTCCAACTTCCTGTTGTGATTAATAAAACTAAAAACTACATAGAAATTTTAAAGGAATGAGGGGAAAAAGCAGACAGATACTAGGTTGAACATTGCTAATATTCAGCTGTTTTATACATGAATATGTCCATTTCATATAATTTAACAAATAATAGGGCCAGGTACAATGGCTTACGCCTATAATCCCAGCACTTTGGGAGGCCGAGGTAAGAGGATTGCCTGAGCTCACAGGTTCGAGATCAGCCTGGGCAACTTGGTGAGCCCTCATCTCTACAATAAATCAAAAATTTAGTTTCCTGTAGTTACAGCTCCTTGGAAGACTGAGGTGGAAGAATCACCTAAGTCCAGCAGGTCAAGGCTGCAGTGTCTGTTAGTGTACCACTACACTACACTCCAGCCTGGGCAACAGAGTGAGACTCCAATTCAAAATAATAATAATAATAATAATAACAATAATAATAATAATTTAACAAATAATAAAAGAACACTAGTGGAACAATTTTTATTTTAGGCTTTTGAGGCACAAGCACTACTATGGACAAAGAGAGACTCAAAACTACTAAAAAGATAACTTAATAATGACCTTGAATGTGCTTACTAATGTTGTCTCAATATATACAGCAAAACTGTATTGCAATGAGAAATTGACAAATCAATATTACTAGTACAGTTTTTAAGTACTTCTATCAGAAGTTATTGGACAAAAGAGAGAAGATTTGAACAACAAAATAGATACAGAAACTTTTTTTAACAAATAGCAATATACAGTCATGCATTACTTAATGCATTACTTAATGACAGGGATACATTCTGAGAAATGTGTCATTAGGCAATTTCATCCTTGTGCAAGCATCATATAGCATAACTGCACTAATCTAAATGGTATAGCCTACTGTACACCTAGGCTACATGGTATAGCCTATTGCTCCTAGGAGTATGTGTTACTGTCCTGAATACTGTAGGCAATTGGAACATAATGGCGAATATTTGTGTACCCCAGCATATTAAAATATTGAAAAGATACAGTAAAAATACAGTATTATAATCTTATGAGACTAGTGTGGTTGGGCAGTTCATCATTGATCCAGACATCATTATGCTATGCATGACTATATATTCCGAAACACATACCAAATCTTTCCTAAATTTACTACATCCTACGCCACAAAAGAAATCTCATCAAAGACTTAAAGAACTGATGTCATACAGATCTTATTCCCTGATAACAATGTAATAAATTTAGAAGTAAGCAATAAAAACAAAGTCTGAATACTCCATGTGTTTAGAAACCAAAAATAAGTCCTTCTGAATGATTCATTTGGAAGGAAGCCATATTGGAGGAAACTTGTTTCCAACAATGTAACAGACTAGACCCTCCTGTAAACAACTAGGAAACTTGTATAAAATGTGCAATGTGTATTTTAGATAACATAGTTATGCCAGGAGGAAAGTAAAGATATTCAAAGCCCAATGACTAAAGGAAAGGAGCCGCTCTAAGAGGTAAGCCTTGAAGGGTGTTTGATGAGTCCAGGGTTCTTGAACTTCTGTTTTCATGGGCTGTAGGATACAAGGGATAAAGGCAAGGCCCAGGGCCCTGCCCAGACCTAGGACTCTAAAGGGACTTCATCCTTGAAGTAAAAGGACTGGAAACAAACTCTAGCATAGAGTTTTAGTGAACTATTAATGGATTATGAAATAAGTTAGTTGGTCACCATCAGCACTGGTTTTTTTGAACATTGATTATAGTAATCCTTTATGTAATTTTGTTTCAGTTTGTGTGAGGGTGTATTTAGCATGAATATATGTATGAGTACACTTGGTTACATTGTTTATTTTTACTTATCATACATGAAAGAAACATTGTTATTTTTTACCATTTGTTAACTGTGGTCAAGAAAATTTGAAAGAAGCTATCCTAGAGAAAACCTGCTGCCTGTGCACAGAGACTTATACAGTTGCTCATTTCAGCATTGCATATGATTGCAAACAACTGAAGCAACCTAAGTTTCTATCAGTAGTAGGATAAATAAATAAATATAGTTTTCTTACAGTGGAACATTATTGATTAGATAAAATTAGAAAATTGCAGCTACTTATGTTAACATAGATAAATCACAAAACATATCGAGTGGCAGAAAAAAGTTCAGACTGATAGGTATAATCGAGTTTTTTTTTTTTTTTTAAATTCATACTACAGTATGTTGTTTGGGAAAGATAGAGACCTACTTCAGTGTAGTCACTTCTGAGGACAGAAAGAGTGGAATGAGATTGAAACAAGGTTCCAAAAGGTAGTACAAGCTCTCCAACGGTGTGCACGGGGTAAGGGGTAAACTTTTACCATATAAGAATTGAAAGTGAATATGATAAAATGTTAACATAGAGATGATAGATGTTTAGGCATTGGTTATATAATTTCTTGTATTTTTCTGGTGTTTATAATATTTGACTTTCTAAAAAGTTGTATCATGCAGTAAATAGATAACTATTGTAGTGTTCTTCTAGGTAGTCTTCAGGGAAATGATGTCAGAGTTAAATTTTTAGGTGTTCTTTAGAGAAACACATTCAGTTATATTAACACATATGTTGCCATGCCAAATTTAATTAGCTAAAAGTGATATAATTGCATGAGGACAGTAGTCAAACTGGGAAGGAAAAGTATGAATACAAGATGAAAAGTATGGGAAGGAATAAAATATAAAATCTCAAGTTTATTAGTTAAAACTATATCTGTATTTTAAAAAAGGAAAATATAGTAATTTAATACTTCAAAGTCCGTAAGAAGTGGCTCTAAAAAATGCTTATTGAATTAGAAGTTCCAATAAAGAAAGGAAAAAATTCTCTCTGAATATCGCATTCAGGGAAAAGTATAGGGAAGATAACCAAATTGCCACCAAATGAATAAATTTTAGCTTTTTATATTGTGTTGTTAAAAGTGTAACACGTTGAGGCAACAAAACATACAAAAATACATAACATATCTATAGTTTTATCATTCACATTTTTTTGTTTTGTTTTACTTAGCTGGTCACCTGACTTTTGAATGCCGCAATTTTCTCCGAGTAGACCCCCAAAGAGACATAGTTTTAGATGTCAGCAGTACAAGCAGTGAAGATAGTGATGAAGAGAATGAAGAACTGAATAAATTGCAGGCATTACAGGAAAAACGTAAGCAATCTTTTTTTCTGTGTTCTCTAGGAACGTCTCTAAATGTTCTGTATTGTCATGTTTACCTGTTGGTCTTATCATTAGATATCTCTTATATTTTATGTAAGTGCTATTGCATAGTTAAGGAAATGGGCTTTAACATTGTACTTAGATCAAACAGCTAATTGGTGATAGAGCCAAGTCCATTTCTGACTCCACAGGCCATGTTTTGTTTTTTGGTCATTTTTTTCCTATCACCGTAGGATGTGTCATGTGGTACAAGGAGTCTGATGTAAGGCTTGGCTTCTAGTGCTATTTGGCCATTTTCTTAGCATGTAACTTTTATCAAGTCACTTAACCATTCTGAACCTCAGCTTCCTTATGGGGGAACGCAAAAGGCTAGGGTGTCAAATCATACTCACACAGATCAGAGATCTTAGCCTGTATCAAGCTTCACTAAAAAGTTTAAGTATACCAATGATAGTGAGACCTCTGCAAAGCAAAGAGAGTTCTGGACATGCTAATACGGCTCCCAGGTGTTTTCTTTCTACCTCAAAGCCCACTCTGGTCAAGATTTACGTAAGAAGTTTCTACATTACTTACACCAAATAAAGTCAATTTGGCCATAAAACATAACCATTTTACATCAAGATAGTTATATTTTCCAGGGAGCTATGCCCCATCAATCCGTAGATTCCAAGTTTGTTTACCATCAGCAGTCTTAGGCAATGCAGTTGCATCCTGCTTTGAGCAGTATATAGATAAGGATTTTCTAGCTAACAGATATCATTTTTTTTTTTTGAGGAAGTCTTTTATTATTGTGTTTCAAAGAGATTTGAATGGATTACAGACCTACTGTTTAAGCACTTCTTTCCCATTTAGTGTGTGAAATGGCTCATCTTTGCAAGGGGGTTTTTCGGGGTGAAATGTGAAAATACTTTGTAAACTACAAAGTGCTAGATGGTAGATATTACACAAACTAAATGCAGCTTATATGAATAAATCTTTGGCATGTGATGGGAGAGTTACAAATGTTAAACTCATTTTAGTTCAGAGAACATTAAACAATAAACATTTTTTTACAAATTAAGCTTCCCATACTATATCCAATTAAGAGAAGTAAAGAAGTCAAATGTAATGTGCTAGACAATAAACTGAGAAGGCAAAGCAGGGAGAAAATCCCAAAGAGTACAAACAAGTGTCATATCATATATGAGTATATACAGCTTCAGGGTAAAGACAGTTGATTGAATATACACATTTACTTTTGCTCCCTACTAAAACACCACTAAAGTAACAGTAGAAAAAATATATACAGTTTGAAGACATAAACCCACAAAAATAAAAAAAATTAAAAAAAAAAACAAGATAGGAGGCAGTAGCAGTAAAATTTGGAAACTGAAAAGCAGATGAGCTAGTGATAACTGTCTGCACTCTTGAAAAAGTTCAATCGTTTAGAAGTGTGGAAAGCTGAGAAATCACCTGACCTATACTCTTAAATCCCCGATATTTAGTGTCTTTGGTTACCTCTGTATATGTGGGCTTGGGTGTAAGGCTAAAAACAGGGAGGACTGGTTAAAAGTCTCCAGGAGTTAGACTGTCAGTTTCCTTCCCCTACTCTGTGAGGCCAGATGGCTTTACTGCATCACCTCAGCAGACTACTAGAGGTATATTTTTTTAGAAAGGGTAAAACATAGGCTATTTAAATTGAGACAAACTGAAAACAGGAAGCAACCTAAAGATTAGATACAGAATGCTAAGAACTTTCTGGCCCGCTTCACCTATTTGATTCCCAGGCATACATGATCCAGAAAGAAGATTAGCAGATTCTTCTCTGGGAACTCTGAACAGTCTAAGAAGAAAAACCTAAAGATGTGACATCAGGAATTTATCAAGGACATGCCCCTGCCAGATTACCAGTGAGATCCAGAATTCCTCAGCTTTGCTAGCTCAGAGTATTCAGTAAGCTTTTTAGACAAAGATTACCACATTTCTGAAGAAGGGATTATGTGAAATACATGCCAAAACAACAAACAAGTAAATCAACTTAAAGGATACAGACTGTGTACATGGAGAAGAAAACTTAACAGAAATCATTAACATCCTGTTTCACAGAAAGATAAAGACATAGCTCCCATAGAATATGAATAAGATAGTATAAGAAATAACTTTGGAAATTAAAAATGGCATGAAAAACTTGATCAAATTTGAATATAAAGTTGAAGAAATCTAGAACGAAGAACAAAAAGAAGAAAAAAAAAATAGAAGAATCGGTGTAGGGATTGCTTTTTTCAAATGAGTCCCAGAAAGAAAAACAGAAAATTTCCAAGAACTGAAGGACATTAGGCTTTAGTCTGAAAAGTTTCTACAAGTACTAAACATGGTGATAAAAATAGACCCACACAGAGGCACACCATTGTAAAACTTTATTTCATAGGGTACCAGGAAAATATAGTCCAAGCTTCCAGAGTCAGGGATTAAAACAGGTCATTGGTGAAAGATCAGGAGTCAAAATAACTTTGTACTTGTCTAAAGCTACTGGAGGCTAATATATATATGGGTAATGCCTTCAAATTTTGGAAGGAAAATTATATCCAAACCAGAATAATATCCTCAACCAAATTACTAGTCAGGTGTGAAAATATAATAAACATGTTTTCAGGTATTTCAAAGTCTCAAAAAATGTACCTCTCACATATTCTTTCTTAGAAAACCTTTGTAGCCAGGCTCAGTGGCTCAGCCTGTAATCCCGTGCTTTGGGAGGCTGAGGTGAGTGGATTGCCTGAGTCCGTGGGTTCGAGACCCGCCTGGGCAACTTGGTGAGACCTCATCTCTACAATAAATCAAAAAATTAGCCGGATGTGGTAGCGCGCGCCTGTGGTTCCAGCTACTTGGAAGGCTGAGGCGGAAGGATCGCCGGAGCCCAGCGGGTTGAGGCTGCGGTGGCCGGGAGCGGCCACTGCACTCCAGTCTGGGCAACAGAGTGAGACTCCAACTCAGAAAAAAAAGAAAAAAGAAAAAAAGAAAACCTTTGTAATAAGTGCTCTAATATAAAGGAGTAGATCAAGTAAAAGAGACATGGAGTATCAAAAACAGTAGAGACAGGGAGGAAATCTCCAGGATGCTGGCAAAGGGAGAATTCAGAACGATACCAGGCATGAAGGGCAACCAGACCACATAGGAGCAGAACAGGAGGCTCTAGGAGAGAAAACCTAACATCAGTTTCACATTAACGATTTCTGGCCCATTTATCTACACTGCCTTAGTTATTTGTTTATTTATTTATTTTTATATTTTATTTTAAAGATGGGTACAATTCAGGATTAGGTATATATGTGGGTATCGTACAGGTAGAGTTTGGACCTCCCTTTGGTGCCCACTTTGCCTGGTTTGAGGTCAGGTACCCTGATTGATGTTGCGTCCCCAGCCCCACCCCAGCAGTATCCTGCTCCTATCAACCCCTTTCTTACAGTATTATGGTAAATGTTCAGGGTCCACTTATGAGTGAGAACTTTTGGTACTCTGTTTCTCTGATAGATCACTGAGTATTATAGACTCTAAATCCATCCAAGTTGCTGTGAAGTTCATATGTTTGTCATTCTTTATGGCTGTATAATATTCCATTGTGTATTTGTACCACATTTTTTTTATCCAGTCCAGTTTCAATGGGCAGCACAATTAGTTCCATGTTTTTGCTATAGTGAATTACACTGCCCTATTTAAAAAATAAATAAGTGCATAAATGTTGAGAGCTAGGGAGGACCTTACCACATCATTTAAATAACCTACTTTTATGAAAAAAATAAAATTGAGGACATGTGATTTCCCAAAGTCACTAACAAGTCACACTACAGCCAGCTCTGTGATCCAGGTTTCCTGCCTACCGTTTCTATACTGTTTGTATTACAAAGTGCTACTCCCCTCTACTTTAGAGATCATTCACTCTATTGGTTTCTGACCTTTCTTTTTTTTTAAAATTTATTTATTTATTATAAAGATGTGGGGTACAATTCAGGGCTAGGTATACAAACATTGATCATGCAGGAAACCTTGTTGATGAGGCATGCCCCTCCCTCCCCTAGCAGTTTTCCCCAACTGCCGGTCCTACCCCCTTTCCCCTGATAGTTTTCCGCTACTGCCAATCGCTTTCTTATATATAGTATTATAGTTGTTCAGGATCACCTTATGAGTGAGAACATATGGAACTCAGTTCTTTGTTTCTGTGGTAAATCACTGAGTATGATCGACTCCAAATCCATCCAATTTGCTGCAAAGTCCATATATTTGTCCTTCTTTATGGCTGCAAAATATT
This sequence comes from Tarsius wallacei, assembly GCA_963574415.1. Taxonomy (NCBI): domain Eukaryota; kingdom Metazoa; phylum Chordata; class Mammalia; order Primates; family Tarsiidae; genus Tarsius; species Tarsius wallacei. The sequence goes on from CAUYQG010029397.1 coordinate 7,530, forward strand.
CCATTGTGTATATGTACCACATATTTTTAATCCAGTCCAGCTTCAATGGGCAACAAGGTTGGTTCCATGTTTTGTTTTCTTTACTGTGCAAAAGCATTTTAGTTTTATATAATTCTATTTGTCTAGTTTTGCTTTGATTGCCTGTGCTTTTGGTGTCATAGCCAAAAAATTGAAAATATAAACAACATTGACAAGCCTTTAACTAGATTAAGAAAAAAAAAGAGTAAATAAAGAAAATCTGAAATAAAAGAGGAACAATACTACTGATGTCACAGACATAAAAAAGATCATAAGTAACAATTATGAACAATTATATGCCAACAAATCAGGCAACTTAGAAGAAATACATTCTGAAAAATAAACAACCTACCAAGACTGAATCAAGAAAAGATAGAAAGCCTAAACAGAACAATAATAAGGTGATTGAATCAATAACAAAAAAAATTTCCAGCAAAGGAAAGCTCAGACCCAGATGACTTCACAGATAAATTCTACTAAACATTTAAAAAATTATTACCAATTATTCTTAAATTCTTCCCAGAAATGAAGAAGAGGGAATTTTTCTTTTTATGAGGCTAGTACCAATACTGCATCATCCTGATACCCAAACCAAGCAAAGACACCACAGAAAACTATAGGCCAACATCCCCGGCAAGTGTGGATGCGAAAGTTTTCCACAAAATACAAACAAACCAAATTCAACAGCACACTGGAAGAATTATACACCGTGTCCAAGTGAGATGTATCCCTAGAATGCATTGGTTCAACATATGACAGTCGATCAATATGACATACCACGTTAACAGAATAAAGGTTAAAGTTCACATGATCACTTCAATAGATGCAGAAAAAGCATTTGATAAAATTTAACACCCATTCATGACAAAAACTCTCAACAAATTGGATATAGAAGAAACTTAACAAAATTAAGGCCCACAGCTAATATCAGACTCGATGAAAAACTGAAAACTTTTTCCTCTGGAACAAGGTAAGGGTATTCACTCTCACCACTTCTATTCAACATAGTCCGGGAAGTCCAGATCAATTAGGCAAGATAAAGAAATAAAATGCACCCAAATTAGAAAGAAAAGAGTTAAATTGTCTCTCTTTGCCAATGACATAATCTAATATAAAGAAAACCTGAAAGACTCTATAAAAAAGTCTGGTAAAACTAAATTGAAAATTCAACCAAGTTGCAGGATGTAAAAATCAATATACAAATTTCATTGTGCTTCTATATGCAGACAATGAACTGTTCAAAATAAATTAAGAAGATAATCTCAATTAGAGTCGCACAAAAAACAATAAGATACTTAGGAACAAACTATAAAACACTGATGAAAGAAACTAAAGCAGACACAAACAAATGGAAAGATAGATATCGCATGTTCATGGATAGAAAGAATTAGCATTGTTAAGATGTCCATACTACCCCAAACTATCTATAGATTCAAGGAAATCCTTATAAAAATCCCAATATATATTTATATATTTTTATATAGAAATTTTTTTGAAACCTTAAAATTCATATGGAATTTCAAAAGACTGTCTAACCAAAGCAATTTTGAAAAAGAAAAACAAAGCTGTAGGTGTTGCAGTTCCTGGTTTTAAAATGTATTTCATAGCTACATAAATCAAAGCAGAATGGTTTTAGCATAAAGACAGACCAGACATGCAGACCAATGGAACAGAATAGAGAGTCCAAGAATAAACCCTTGTATATATGATCAATTGGTCTTCAATAAGGGTGCCACAAATACACAATGGAGAAATAATAGTCTTTTCAATAAATGGTGCTGGGAAAACTGAATTTCCATTTACAGAACAATAAAATTAGACTTTTATTTTACATCATACACAAAAAACCAACCCAGCAGCACTGTTAAGTAGGTATTATTAGTCCCTTCCATTTTATTATGAGGAAACTCAAAGATAAAGAGGTGAAAGTTCTTATCATTGGACACAGAAATAGCAAATGATGGAGCAAGTATTTGAATTCTGGCAATTTTCCTCCTGACACATTTTTGTTTGGGGTTAGCTCCTTATAATCCCCTAGGGCACCTGTATGATATAATTACCTTATGTATAAACAACCCTGGGTTTTTTTGTTTGTTTGTTTCGTTTGTTTGGGGTTTTTATTTTTATTTTTGAGTTGGAGTTTCACTCTTGTTGCCCAGGCTGGAGTGCAGTGGCATGCTCACCACCACCGCAGCCTCAACCTGCTGGGCTCAGGTGATCCTTCTGCCTCAGCCTTCTAAGTAGGTGGAACTACAGATGCATGCCACCACACCCACCACACCCAGCTATTTTTTTTTTTTTTTTTTTTTTGGTGATTTATCGTAGAGATGAGGTATCACCAAGTTGCCCAGGCTGGTCTCGAATGCCCGGGCTCAGACAATCTTCTCGCCTCTGCCTCCCAAAGTGTTGGGATTACAGGCTGAGCCACCGTACCCAGCCATCCCTGGGTTTAAATCCCAGTTCCACACTTAGTGGCTGGGTATCTTTGTGTTCATTATTGAACCCTTCTAGGCTTCGGTTTCCTCATCTATAAAATAGATCTGCTGTGAGAAAATAATCCATGTTAATCCATATTAATGCCCAGCCTGACAACTAATAAATATCTAGAAATACTAATTCATTTCTCTTGGCGCTCCCAGCTTATCCATTCCAGCACCTTAAATGGGTCTCCAGATGTGGCCCCTTTTTGTGCTGGAAATGGCACCATAGTCACGTTGCTGAGCTGCCATCACTCCAATAAATGCTTCTCAGAAATGGGGCCTGGGCCAAAGTTCCGGGAGTTTTGTTTCGCTTCAAGTCGAGGTAAATTTATCCAGACATCCTCCTTTTAAGTACTAAGGGCGCCATCTGTTTTAGACCAAAAATAATACCTTGTGATTGGAAATGTTTCAGTAACATTATTTGTGTGTTTTATTGAAGCAGAGGTTACAATTATTAGCGACACCAGGAATTTCAGACATTTAAACACAGTCTTGACTTCTCCCAAGCAAACCACATCCCTGCACAATTATTAGTTTATCTAAATACCTTCCATCCAAGCCCTAAACTGGAACTGGCCTTTGAAAGAGGTGGTCCCTCTGAGGACTGACTCTCCAATGTGCTGCCAGTAGCAGGCAGACAAACCTGGAACTCTGCTGGGGGCTGCAATAAAGGTGACTCGGGTCTATTAGCAAGTAATTTGCTACTTGGCGTGGGTCACTTCCTAGTCACTGCCAATTTGGCTGGGTTATCCCAACTGCCTGTTTGAAGCTGACCTTAAGGATTTCAAAGAATTAGAAACAGAGTTTTCCTTCCCTGAGAGTTCATTAAAAAAACAAACAAACACATGATCTCTTTATAACATCCCCTTCAGCCTATCTCTCATAACCCAACATCTGTGGAAGAGGAAACACAGACCAAAAGCCAGTCTATCCTTCAAAGACTTAAAATCTTACCTCCAGTCAAAGTCTCAACATGTTTTTTGTTGTTATTTTTGTGTATTTGTTTTACTGTAACAATAGTTTTAAATAAATGTAAACCACAATCAGTCAGGCATGGTGGTTCATGCCTGTAATTCCAGTACTTTGAGAGGCCGAGGTGGGAGGATTGCTTGAGCCCAGGAGTTCGAGACCAGCCTGGGCAACATAGCAAGACCTCATCCCTACAAAAAAATCAAAAAATTAGCCAGGCTTGGTGGCATGCTCCTGTAGTCCCAGCAATTCAGGAGGCTGAGGTGGAAGGCTCACCTGAGTCCGGGAGGTCGAGGCTGTAGTGAGTCATGAGCATGTCACTTCACTCTAGTATGGGTGACAGAGTGAGACCCCAACTCAAACAAAATAAAACAAAACAACGAAAAACAAACAAACAAACAAAACCCACGACACCTTTTAAATTTGAGGTAGGTGATCAGAATGGGTAAGCATATTGTGTTGTTGGAGAAGAGGAATTAGGTCTCTTTTGAAATGGGCATACCTGCCACTTGATCTCATGACTACTGGGATACAGGTATTATGATCTCCTCCTACAGATGAGGACTCAAGACTCATAGCGTGTAAGCCATATGTACATATGTGGCAGGGCCAGGAGTTGAGCCAAGGTCTATCTCACTCAAAGCCTATGCTTTTCCAACTACTTCCTGCTTAAATTTGGGAGAAACAAAGGAGCAGTTTTCAGCTTGAACCACATCCCCAAACATGTGTTGCCAGAGTGACTGACTCCGATGGGCTGAGGTTTGTTGTTGTTGTTTCACATTTTAAAAAATGAACATTTAGTTGGGTCAATCTACAAGTTACAAATATAATTACATTAACAGGAAGCGGCCACGTGTGTCATGCATGGAGCTGGGAGATATGGAAGACATTTTCAGGGGCCAGGTAGCAGACTGGGAGCTGCTGAAGACTTTTATGCAGGGACATGGTATAAACCTATTTGAGGTTTAAGAAGATGATTGACAACCATGTGGACGGTGGATTAGAAAAAGGACCGGAGGTAAGACAGTTCTGAAGGTATTTTGCTGTCTAGATAAGAAATTATGAGGGTCAGGTCAATATTTCCTCACACCAAAATTACAGGAACACACTTTGGACTAACCTCGCCTGTGAGCTCATGTGCTAGGTGGGATTTCTTAGGAAGGAGCCCTAATGTTGGCCAAGTTTCTCTCTTTTTGCTCCCCCTCCCACTCCAGCACCTGGAAAGGGAACAGTTCCACTCTGGAATACTACCTTCCTTTTTTTAAGGCCCAACTCTTCTGGTGTTGGGGGCAGAAGCTGCATGGTGCATCACCTGGAGATGCATCCGTGAGAGCTGAGGCCCCATGGGTGAAACAACATGATCCACTGAGAAACTGTGCAACTCAAATGGTTGAAGCAGAGAAAGAAAAGGAAGAAGCTTGCTGAGAGGCAAGACAATGTCTAGATTACAAAGGCCCTTGTAGTCCATACTACACAGGCTCAGCCATATCCCATGAGGCAGTAGGGTGTAAGCCAAGCCGGTGGAGTAACACGTGCACCTTCTCATTTTATAAAGACCACCCAGGCAAAGCTGGAGGTAGCACAGCTGGTCAAAGACTACTGCAAGAGTCCTTGTAAGAATAATGAAGGCCTGAATTAAGTTGGGTAAGGAAGTGAGAGATGTGAAGAACTCAGACTTCACTGGCTCGATGATTGATTGGATGCGGCATGGTAGGTGGAGTCTGAGAGGAAGGCTGAGATGTCTCCAGATGTTTGGATTGAGGGACTGTAAGCATATGGAGCCCTTCACTGAGGTGGAGGCACTGAAGGAGGAGCTCACCTGGGAGGATGGACAGAAGCTCGTAGACGGTTGTATTTGAGAGTTCCAGTGGAGCTAGAAGTCTCAGAGGTGGTTAGACAGAAGAAGCTCAGTTTCATGGGAGAGCTTGAGGATGGAGAGAATCAGAGAGGTTTCAACCAAAGAAAAAGGAATGGATTGGGTGTGGTGGCTCATGCCTATAATGTGGGCACTTTGGGAGGCTGAGGCAGGAGGACTACTGGAGCCCAGGAGTTGAGACCAGCCTGGGTAACATAGCAAGACCTCATCTATACAAAAAATTAAAAAAATTAGCCAGGAGTGGTGGCACACACCTTTGGTCCTAACTATTCAGGAGGCAGAGGCCAGAGGATCACCTGAGCCCAGGAGGTCGAGGCTGCAGTGAGCTATGATCATGCCACTGCACTCCAATCTGGCAACAGAGTGAGACCCTGACTCAAAAAATGAAATAAAAATAAGAATAAAAATAGCCTATGCCATAAGAGATAAAATAGACAAGTGGGACCTCGTCAAAAATAAATAAATAAATAGATAAATAAAATAAAGAGAAATGGATGATGAGATTGGTGGTAGGAGAGTAAAGCAAAGGAAACTGGTGATCAGTAGCTGATCTTAGAAGGAGAGACAAAATTCTTACTTTTCTGCCTTTTGAAAACCCTACTTCGGTGGGTGGGACACATGCAATGAGTTCAAACAGCAGAAAATTCCAGCCAATTCTCAGATGCTGGCTCATTTACTCATCATCATTGCAATTTTTAAAAAAATTTCTAAATCTTTAGCCAAAAGGTATCCAATATAATTGAATATTAAAAAAAAAAATCTTTGTTACTCTTATTCAATTTCACTTCTATCACAATCCCTGCACAATGTTTAGAAGCTGCATCGTAAGACATCTGGTGCCTTATTGCAGATGCCATTCATTCATTCATTCATTCATTTTTGCATTTATTTGCCCAACTTTCCTACTAAATATTTATTGAGCACAGTGACAGTGACAAGACCCCTAAACTCATGGAGTTTATATGATAGTGACAGGCAGTAGAACACACAGAAACAAATAAGGAGGAAATTTCAGCATATCCATTGAAACCTTACCATACATTTACATTTTCTCATAAATGGAATATATATATATGTATGTATGTATGTTTGTGTGTGTATATATGTATATATTAGTGAAAGTTTGACATGCATGTAAGTAGTCATAGATTTCTGGGCCATTTAAAGTCTATTTCCATTGTTAAACTTTCGGAAATCTGTCGATAGCTTCAGTGAGCACTCAGGCGCCTTTCATTTCGGATTATGGTTTTTTAACAAACTCCCCCCACCTCCTTCTCTATTAAGGTTCTGTTTCTGGATCTGGAGAGCGAGAAAACAAGGCATCACATGGCAGGACTGCTCAGATGCTCCCTCCATTGTCTGGAGAGAAGCTCCTGGCATGTGGATGGATTCCATGGCGTGTGCTGGCGCCCCTGCTCCCCAGGAATGCCCTCCTTGGAGCAATGAGAGTCCAGAAGGCAGAATGGGCTTGATTTGCTCACCCAACTATATTCAAGCAACTTCTCCCTTAGCGATGCCCAAATGTAATCCTGTGAAAACAAGGCTGTGCAAATCACAGAGTCAGGTGATCATGCATCGAGGCAGTTGGGCCAGTCAAAACGGCACTTGATGAATGAATAATTCGAGAGTTTCTTTACAAAAGTGACGGGTTTTTAAACGGCCACCATATGGGGGCGGGCAGGTGGCTGGCAAAGGTTTCTGTCCTGCTTTTGCTAGACAGGCTGCCCTCCAGCGTGCTGTCAATGAAGGGCACCGAGACAAGCGGTTCCTGAAGCTTGGTGCCAGGCTGTGTCTTGACAGAGGACACTCCTGCTGGAGCAGGCGGCAGGTGCTGGGCTGGGCTGAGCCCGGAGCTCGCCTGCAGTTATGCTGTCAGCCTCTTGCGGCTCTAATGCTTCGTGACAACTGCCTACCTGGAGTGTGATAATGGCAGAAAACCTCTGCAAAATTGATGGGGGATTTCACACAGAAGAGTGGCTTCTCATGTTATAGGAGGCAGAACCCCCTGTTTCTCTCTGCCAGTGGGAGACAGAAGGTTAGGGTCAGGACCTGGGCAATGGTGTAGGTTGGAAAATCCAAATTTGCGATTGACTCAACCTCCTCCCCGGCTCTGTGTGTCACATACATTTGTTTTCCCTCGAATGCACGAGCTTCAGCTGCCCTTAAAAAATGTTACTGAAAGATTATCTTTGAACTGGATTCTACACGACATTAAGCAGCAGAGAAAGTCGACAAGAAATGTAACGAGTCAATGCTTCCACTGCGGATCAAGTAGGATAAAATCCTACATTGTCCTTGGTTGCCTGGATTAAGCTGCATGTTTTGCGTGAATTACACAGCTGATTGAAGCTTATTCGGAGGTTCGTAGCCAACCATTTACACTGTGCTGCTCAACATCCCTTGTCGGCACAGATCAGAAACACATTTGTATCCCAAACCTCTGTCGTCATTGTCATTTGGCTCATCAACATTATGATATCTAAATTAAATTTGCTTAGTTTTATTCCCAGGACTTTAGGAATGAAAAAGATACAACTAACCTTAGAGACCAGGAAGAGCTAAGAGGTCATCAGGAAAGTAAAGTGTTGAACCCTATTTACCAGAAAATCAAATGACACAATGCATTTGTCATTATGCATGGGTTCTTACCAAGATGCCTCAATAAATGTGAACTTCCATCATTTTTATTCAAAATTATTCAATTGCTAGGATAATTGTCATTGCTCAGATGTAGATAATATATTCTCTTCCTTTCATCTTTGTGACTGTAGAGGTGGGAAAGAGACAGAAGAATGGTTCATCTGTGTACACGTCTCTGTTAGATCGAACAGAGCCACCATGTGAATATGTGTGGTATGCTTGAAAACACCAGGAAACAGGCCTCTGCTGTGTCTTGTGGGTGTACTGGTCTCTGAAACACGAGAAAGCTAAGGCTGTTTTTAATATCTAATGAATAGAAATACTTTGTTATTCTACCATAAAGTTGAAAATGAATAATAATGAAAACATATGCCTCGAGTAAACATTTTAAAGTAAAAATTCCCACTTCTTTCCTCTCACTGGAAATTCTTGACATTCCAGAATTGTCTATGCCACAGTCCTTGTTGTGGCATCTGCTAGGGAATTATTTCCAAATAGGCAGCAGTAAGCCCATTTTGATGGCCAAGATATTTTTAAAAGAATGAAAATGACCTCTTGGATATTAAAAATTCCCTAGCGTGTTCACCAGTTTAAATACTAGTCTTGTACTTATTCTATCTTCTTTTACTTTATTTTATTTAACAAACACTTTTGTGACATTTATTGTATTAGAGGCACAAAGAGTACTACGTTTTCCCATACAAATTTGGGTATCATATAGAGTGCCTTATTTAAAATATTTCAATAACTTTAGGGGGCACACGTGTTTTTTTGTTATATGGATGCCTTGTATAGTGGCAAAGAAGTCTGGGCTTTAATGTACCCACTGTCCCCACCTGTGCACATTGTACCCGATGGTTGATTTTTCATCTCTCCCCCACTGCCCACCTTCCCCCTTCTGAATCGTCAATGTTCATTATACCATTCTCTATGTCTTTGTAGCTCCTTAGTGTAGCTCTCACTTATAAGAGAGAACATATGGTATTTGGTTTTCCGTTCCTGTATTACTTCACTTAGGATAATGGTTTCCAATTCCATCCAAGTTGCTGCAAAGACATTATTTCATTCTTTCTATGACTGAATAGTATTCCATGGTATTTGTATACACTACATTTTTATTATCCACTGATCAGTTGATGGGCACTTATGCTGATTCCACATCTTTGCAATTGTAAATTGTGCTACAGTAAACATACGGGGGCAGGTGTCTTTTTTTTTTTTTTTTTAATAACAATCTCAACAATTTCTGTTCCTTTGGGTAGATACCAGGTAGCAGGATTGCTGGATCACATGGTAGATCTACTTTGAGTTCTTTGAGAAATCTCCATACCAATAGAAGCTGTACTAGTTTACACTCCAACAGTGTATAAGTGTTCCCTTTCCGCCACATCTATACCAACATGTATTGTTTTTTTAACTTTTTTATTAATGGCATTCTGACTGGTATAAGATGGTATCTTGTTGTGGTTTTAGTTTTCATTTCTCTGATGATGAGTGATATTGAACATTTTTTTCATATGTTTGTTGTCCATTTGTATATATTCTTTTGAGAGATGTCTGTTCATGTCATTTGCTCACTTTTTATGGAGTTATTTACTTTTTTCTTGCTGATTTGTTTGAGTTCTTTGGATGTATTGTTTGCAAATAGCTTCTCCCCTTCTGTAGGTTGCCTGTTTGCTCTGTTGATTATTTATTTTGCTGCACAGAAACTTTTTAGTTTAGTAAGTCCTACTTGTTTATTTTTGTTTTTGTCGCATTTGTTTTTGGGGTCTTAGCCACAAATTTTTTGCCTAGGCCAATGTCCAAAAGAATTTTCCCAGGTTTTCTTCTAGGATCTTTGTAGTTTCTGTTCTGAAGGTCTTAGGTCTTTAATCCGCATTGAGTTAATTTTTGTGTATGAGGAGAGATCAAGTGTCATTTTTCTGTATATAACTATACAATTTTCCCAGCACCATTTATTGAAAAGGGTGTCCTTTCCCCAGTATATGCTTTTGTCTGCTTTGTCAGAGATCAGTTGGTGGTAAGTATTTGGGCTTATTTTTAGATTCTCTGTTCTGTACCATTGGTCCATATGTCTACTCTTATACTAGCACCTTGCTGTTTTGGTTACTATAGCCTTGTAGTATAATTTGAAGTCAGATAACGTGATGTCTCCACCCTTGTTCTTTTTTCTTGGGATTACTTTGGTTATTCCTTTTGGGTTCCATATGAATTTTAAGATTGTTTTTTCTTATTCTGTGAAAATTGACATTGGTAGTTTGATAAGGACTGCATGGAATCTATAGATTACTTTGGATACTATAATCTCTGTTTTTCATATATTGACTCACTTAATCTTCACAAAGCTATATGAGATAGGTACAATTAACTAGCTCTCTTGTATGGATGATGAAACTAAGGCAATGAAATAAGTAATGCACCCCAAAGCCTATGTTCTTCATCCCTAATGGCCTCTGTCTTCAGTGTTTCAAAGCCAGCTGTGATGGATTTCAAAGAGTACATCAAGCTTTGAGACTAAGTTTTCCCATATGAGTTTGGGTGTCATATAGGGTGTCTTATTAAACTTCAGAGAAGTTTAATTTTGTAGTTTTTTAAATTGGAAATTGCTCTTAATTGGTTGTTTTGACTTTGAGCATTTCAAGTTTTTTCAATTTAAATACATTTTCTCTACTGTAAAAGGGTTTGTTGTATTCCTCATCTACCCTCATTTCCTAGATAATGCTAAAATTAAAAAATGGAAAATGGCACCTGAACACATGCTCATGGCTGCCATCCACCTCTGGGTACCCCCAGGATATACGAGTACCCAAGCTGTGTGAAACCCAACCTCCCAAGGTTTGGGTTCCTTAAGAAGCGGAGTAGGATCTGGGGACAGGAGGTGAAACCGGTGCTGAGGGCCAACGTTTCCAGTTCCATGGATGTGGGGAAACAAGCCATGATGCTGGGCCTTGGGGAGGAGACAGCAGCTCCTGTAGCTGCAGGCTGAGACTCAGCTCTCAGTGCAGAGGTCCTCGCTGGCTGCAGGCACTTCATGACTAGACAAGAAAATTCAACCTCTCTCACAACTGACCTGCATAGCCCTGCCTAAGCCCCACAGCCTGAGCTGCATGTTGCTAAGGGAGCCACTTCATGACATGACCAAGTCTCAGTTACTTCAAGAAGAAAGACTGAGCTGCCATGCATAGAGGAAGAGATTCAAAGAAAAGTGGAAGAGAGTTAGAAAAACAAACAAAATCCAAGAAAGAATTGAGAATGCTTTAACAGTGCTTTAGGAAATGGTGAAAACAATATGATAACAATTTCCAGATTAAAGTAGTTTACTAGTAGAAGGGAAAAAAGAGAATGCATATCACCGAAAGCAAAATGAGTGAGCCATAAGATCAAATGGGAGAACAATTGCACATGCGTAGCAAAGAAATGAAGTGAAAAAATGAAAATCCTGAGTGAAAAGATGGGGTAAGAGACAAGGAAGACAAACTCAGGAGAGCCAACAAGCAAATGATGACCACAGCTGAAGGAGAAGGAAGAAGTAGAAATGAAGTCATAAGTAGAAGTGTGTGCGTATGTGTATGCTTGCAAGTGTGCCTGCACATGTGTGCACACGTGTGTGAATAAGTCCTCAGGCCAAAGGCACATTTGAATTTTCAGATTGAAAGAGCTTACCAAATCTCAGGAAGGATTAAAATTAAAAATGTTCTCATGCAAACATATAATTCTCTCCTACCTCCCCTGCATTTTTATCTATTTTAGATGAGTATGCTCCAGGAGGAAGATTTTTTTTTCCCTGCTTTGCAAAGAAGAAATGCAGTTGGTTCCAGTGCAAAGCACCTTTTCATGAGGTGGGATTGCAACAGCAAATAAGACAGATGCAGTCTTCTGCCTCCGAGCCTACAGTCCAATGGGGGAGACCAATGAGTATTAAAACAGTGTGTTATATGCACACAAATAGAAGAAACCCAGGGAGCTGTGAGCATGTAGGGGAGGACCACCTAACTTGGAGGGAGTACTGTCTACACTGAGACCTGGAGGAGGAGTGTGAGTTAGCCAGGAGAAAAGAAGAAAATGTTCCAGGAGGGGCAAGGGAGGGCATGCTGGAAGAACTGGAAGAAATCTTGCTGGCAAGACTCAGAGGAAGGAGTTAGGTATGGGAAGGCAGAGAGAGAGAAAGGAGAGAGCAAAGTTCTGATTAATTACTGAGTGTTTTCTCTGTTTGGGGCATTATTCTAGGTGCTTCAATCCTCACGACGGCCTTATGATGTAGGCACAGCCCCATTTTTCAGGTGAAGGAATAGAGGCAAAGAGAGGTTGACTAACTCGCCCAAGATCACCCAGTTAGTTAAATGGTGGTGCCAGGCAGTCTGGCTCCAGAGCCCACACTCTAAGAATGTTGACAAAGGAAGGATTTTGTTTTTGAGTACTGCTTGACCTTAGGAACCATATCTAGTGGTTTCAGACATAAGAGGATAGTCTTGGCTGAGCCACCCTCACGCAGCCTCGCTGCAGTAGCTGACGCGCACGCCCGCCTGTCGCATCTGTGGACTTATGTGAGTGCTCTTAAACCATGGGTAAATGATCCCCAGGCTGTCTTTAAGATAATTAGAAACAAATGGAAAATAGTTCTCCTATATTATCAACAGCATATCAGCAAAACTTGTGTCTTAAAATGTGTATTCAATTTCTAATATTAAAAAACGTAGTTAAAGCCATATGTTGGATATTATCACGCATCTTTGTGAAATTAGTAGGGGACCCATCTGAATAACCATTTTGTTTAGCTCAAACTTTAGGTTTTTTTTTTTCCAAGTCTTCCTTCTCCTTTTCCTCTGACCCCTGTGCAAATCCAATAGGAAAGAAAAACTGTGTGTGTTTTTGTGAGTATAAATGTGTGTGTGTACATGCCTGCAGCAGAGATGAATTGTCAAAAATCAGTCTTCAGTTTGGAAGGTTGCTGTTTAGAGAGATGGACATAAGGTGGGAAAATCTACAGTTGTTTGAGAAGAACGTAAGTGGCTAGTGATTATTATGTGGTGGACCAAAAGAACTCTTCCTTTTCCTTCCTTTCTTCCTTCCCTTTGTTTCTTCCTTCCTTTCCCCCTTCCCCCTTCCTTCCTTCCTTCCTTCCTTTCTTTCTTCTTTCTGTGTCAACAACTTTGGTACAGGTTGGGGGGCAGCGCTGGTCTGCTTTTTCTAATCTTCTAGTTATTTCTCTAAATGCCTAACAACCATATCATATAGCTCTAGAAGAAAGCCTTTTGAAAATGCTCAATCAATGCTTGGGAAACTTTAATCATTGTTGTTTTGCTAATTTCCCCATGTAAGGTTATCATATGTAAGTAAACACTGAGTAGACTGGATTTTGTGAAATGAGCAGTCCTCAAAAGATATGCCTTTTCAATATTCCTTCTTTTTTTTTGTTTTTTTTTTTTAGAGAATAAGAATCATGAAAGTAGTTACATTGGTACATTTGGGAATACAAAACATCAAAACAAATGTCTTGTATCAACCCGTGAACCATCCAGGTATTGTGCGAACATGTATTCACAGTGAATCCTATTGAATGTGGAAGAGAAAATACTTCCATATTATTGACCAGATTGTTAGAAGGCAGAAATCCGGTGAATACCTGAAAATTAAAAAAAATCATATTTTGTAACAAATTAGTTGAATTTCTATAGAAGACTACAAGCAAGGAAGATAGCTTTCTTAAAAAAAAAAAGGATAAAAGCATTTTTTTTTGATCACTGAAGCTGAAAGAGCCTTGTAAAACACAGAGTTTAGCCAAGGTAAGAAAAACAAAAATCAGGAATAAACATGAAATCAGCTGATTTAGTCTGCCTTCAGTAAAATTGAACAACAACAAAATCTCTTGATTGTAGGAGCTGAATCAGCAAATAGAAGAAAAATCCCCCAAAGAATCAACCCTATATTTACAACCCACTTGAGGTTTTTTGCTCTGACAGACTAGTCACTAAGTATAGATAGTCCTCCCACTGTTGGTTTGTACAACTTTAAATTTGTCTCTTTCTTTGGTCTGGGCCGCAGGGTGTATTCTATGTTCAGACTGTGTCACTTTGTGCCGTTTAACTGATGCTTCATCTATAACAAAGAAGCTAAAATTTTCCATGAGAAGCTTTCCCATGCAAAAACCTTGTGGACAACTCACCTCATTCCTTAATAGGAGCAACATTTAAAAAGGCCACTGGGATGAAATGTCACTCGGTAGAGTTAATCTAGATGGAGCATCTACTTTGTTCAAGACGTTCATTAGGTGAATCTGAGATAAACAAGTCACAGTCCTTACCTTCAAGGCTGTGTGTATTCTAGTGAGGAGGTTAGACAAGTGAATATTCTAGTTAGAGACCAGCAGGGTTAGAAAAGGAATGGGGCTAAAAAGGTAAATCCCAAAGCATGTTTTTACTTAAAGAAGGGAGCCAGAACATTTCCACAGGAGGGAGTCAAGGAAGTGAAATTTTGCTTCGACTGGCGGAATAGAAAGGCTTTTGAGAGACAGTGATGGAGACGGGAAGTTTTTGAGGAAAGACAGTAAGGTGAAGACGTGAGGAGGAGGCAGCTGTTAGTGAGACCCTTCGTAGGTGGGAGAGACTGGCTGAGGAATGTTGGGTTGAGCTGTCAGTCCAGAGCCTGGAACGCCAAGTGGAGGCGGTTTTAGTAGACACTTGAGAGCTGAGTCATAGAGAATGCCAGGAAAGACTATTCACCTTGGTTTAGAGATGATGGCTCTGTTAAAGAAGCACCATATAATAGCCAGAGTATTATTGAAAAAGAATGCCATGCTTTGCTTGTCTTCCGAGTGTTAATGAAAGAGATCTGATTCATATACCAACCACTGTTTCCTACATTTTTCTTCTCCTCAATGTCCTCTTCTTCAGGCTTCCAGAACCTTCCATCACCACTTCTCCTCATCCCCCCACCTCCATTTATGTGGATTTTATTCTCTCTTCTCATTACTCTCTCTTAGGCTTGGGTCTTCCCATATAGGCTGTGGCAATTTCTTCCCTGTGTCTTCCCTCCTCTTCTGGCCCCTCTATCCTGTCAATATTTGTTCATTTTGGTGTAGCAATTTAATCTAGTGTCTAGGGAGCATGCATAAAGGTAAGGATAATGACAGTGGAGAATAAGGGACAGATTGAGAGCCTTTCAGTAGAAGAATAGACAATAAGTTTTAGCCGCAGATAATGGGTAAAGGAGGAGGAGTCAAAGACAGCATCAGAATTTCAAGGTAGGTGACTGGCAAGTGAACAAAAAAACCTGGAAGAGGGAGTTTTGAGAGAAGATGATAATTTTGGTTTCAGTGGTTGACATATTGAGCTTGAGGTTGATTTGGATGAAAATTACAAAGCATAAGCTTTGTCTTAGTTCATTTTCTGTTGCTTATAACAGAATACCTGAAATTGTGCAATTTATAAAGAAAATATATTTATTTTTTATAGTTATGAAGGTTGAGAAGTCCAAGGTTGAGGTATTGTATCTTGTGAGGCCCTTCCTGCTGATGGAGACTGTTGGCAGTCTTGAGGTGGCCCAGGATGTCAGATGGTGAGGGGGCTGAGCATGTTAGCTCAGATCTCTCTTCCTCTTCTTCAAAAGCCACCAGTTCCTTCTTATGATGTCCCATTAATCCATTAACCCATTGATCCATGAATGGATTAATCCATTCATGAGTTCAAAACTCTCATAATTCAATGGCTTCTTAAAGGTCTCATCTCTCAATACTGCCACATTGGGGATTAAGTTTCAACATAAGTTTTGGAGGGAACACATATTCAAACCATAGCAACTTTCAAGGGGAGAGAACATTTTTCTAAGTAAAATGTTTAAATAAAAGTTTGAGAGATATGTTTCAACAAAGAGACTGGGCATTTAGGATGGGATGGGTTTCACCAGGTGGTGTGAAAAGTAGAAATATTATAAAATGTCAAACTAAAGTATTTTGGCTTTATCCTACAGGCAATGAGAAGTCACATAAAGACTTTGAGCTAAGGAGTGACTTAGAGACAATTGTTTTAACTGAGGTTTTAAAAATATAGGTTGGAAAGAGGAGACACAAGAGTTAATGAGAAATATAAGGAGTTTTTTTGTGTGTAGTAACAAATGAGTGACAAATTATAAGACCTATGTGTCAGTAACAGTGATTTAGGAAGGGAAGAAACAAATATAAGAGATATTTTAAAAGAAGGCAATGTGCCCGTTTAGAATGTGGTGCAGGGCTGAAGAAGATCTGGTTCAAGTCCTTACTCTGATATTTCATCATTGTGTGATTTGGGCAAAGATATAGAGGGTGCCAAAAACAATGTACACACACTTTAAGAAAGGAAAAAACTGCCTTAAAATTGTAATATCCAATATATACTGATAACAAAAGATAAATACAAGTCACCTTTGACTTCTGCAATTATAAGAGGTGCTGACAGTGGTTACCATCAGTGTCCACACACTTCTGATTACTGTGAACTACTGCAGGACTTGTTGCTGTGCGAGGCCTCCTGGATCTTCCCTTGTGCACATAACACCCAATACCATGCATCCCAAACTTACCACGAATGCGTGTAATTGTTAGGCATGCTGGAAGTTCTGTTGCATACTCATGCCTCCATTATCGCTGTACTTCCACAACGTTCTGGAATTTCAAATACCCCTTCAGAATGGTCTTGCGCTCCTCGAACAATAACTGTGCTTCTGCCATTTTCTTTGACTGCCCTGCCTGTTGCATGGTGACGCTAGCAGTCATTTGATTAACACCATGTTTTGAGTGAACGTCATACTACACATTGCTATGGTAATTCAATTCAACTTTGAAAAATAATAATACATAGGTAACGTCTCTTAAAATGTATATACATTTTTTTGGTACCCCTCAGTATAATTTGGTACCTCTCTGAGCCTCAGTTTTCTTACCCGTAAAGTGAACATAAATAGCATACTCATCCCTATTATAAGGACTGTAAAACATAAACCACATAAAGTTTTCAGCACAATATCATAAAACTAGTTAAGAATACTCTTTATTGCTAAAAGTATAATCTTTAGCACCAGTAATGTCTGTGAAGAATGAATGGATCAGCAAGGATCAGGTGCCTGATTAAATATGAATGACAGGAAAGGAGTCACTGATAACCGGCTTTGAACTTGAGTTACTGGAAGTGAGGCCATAGAAGCAGGAAGTCAGGCGGGGGCGCCAAGAATGACAGTGAGGCTAGCTGTGGCATGTTAATGAGGGAAGTGTCTCTGCCTTTTGGGCCACCTATATCCTCTGTACCTGTGGTGGCAAAGGCAGGTCTGCCAGCCTCTGAACTCCTTCGGAGTCATTCTTTTCTTTTCTTGGAGGTTAACACTTGCTTATAGTCCAATAGCTTTATCGGACTGTTTCCTGCCTGTAGAATCCCAGAAGTTGGACAGTGTCTTTTCATTTTGTCCTATCTCTATACCCTTCAGGCCAAGCTGGCCCTATTTCTGATGATGATTGTTTGGATCCACAAGTCACATGGCTAATCTCTTTAGCAAAGTGTGGTTCAGTCATACCCTTGGTGTTTTCTCCAGATTGTATGTACTCACTTTTTATAATATGGATAGGCTGAGTATTTTCCAGATCTTCATATTCTATTTCCTTTCTGCATTTTCAATTTAATCTCTATCCCCTTGCATTATACTATAAGCAGCAAGAAGAAACCAGGCTGCATCTTCAACACTTTGCTTAGAAATCTCTTCAACTAAGTATCCAAGTTCATTGCTTACAAGCGCTACTTTCCATCCAACAGGACACAATTTGGCCTAGTCTTTTATCATTTTATGAGGAAGATCATCTTTCCTCCAGTTTCCAGCAACATGTTCCTCATTCTGTCTAAGACCTCACCAAATCATATTTAACATTCTTTTTTCTAGTAACATTTTCTTTAAGGCAATATAGGCTTTTTCTACCATGTACCGCAGAATTCTTCCAGCTTCTACCCATGACCTAACCCCAAAGCTACTTCTTCATCTTTAGGTATTTGTTGCAGCAACACCCCACTTCCTAATACCAAAATTTGTATTGATTTGCTAGGGCTGCTGCTAAAAAAGTATCACAAACTGTATGGTTTAAATAACAGAAACTTATTGTCTCATAGTTCTGGAGGCTAGAAGCCTGAAGTCAAGGTGACAATGGGGGTTGCTTCCTTCTGAGGGCGGCGAGGACCTGTTCCAGGCCCCTTTCTTTAGCTTATGGATGGCCATAATCTCCCTCTGTTGTTTCACATGGCATTTTCTCTATGTGTGTCAAAATTTAAGGGCACCAGTCATATTGGATTAGGATCCACCCTAATGTTCTCATTTTAACTTTATTATCTGTGTAAAAACCCTATCTCCAAGAAAGGTCACATCCTGAAGTATGGGGAGTGAGGGCTTCAATATCTTTTTCTGAGGGACAAAATTCTATACACAATAGTGTTCAAGAGGGTTTTATAATCAAATTGTTCATGTGTGGATTTTATAAATCAGCCTGTGCTTTCAGATGATAGTATCAGTTTTTGATATTTCTTGTCTGTTTTGATGAGTGCTTTCAAGTCCAAGAAAGAGCAGGCAAAAAGATAACGTTTTGCCTTTTGCTGATGATAGTAACTTAACTTGCTGGTGGGGCCAATGAAATGGTAAAACTGATTCATTTTCCAGCCTCACCATATATGGGTCTCTTGGCTCCCAACAGAATGAGTTTCCTTTGATGAACCGCTTTCTCATTTTAGTCTTTTCTCTGCCAGAGTAGAAGCCTTTCCTGCATGAAGCTCTTAATAAGGACATACAGAATTTGTATTGCTGAATAGAACTTAATCACAAGTTTGTCTAGTGACCTGATTCAGATTCTTTCATATGCAAAAATCATTTTTTTAATGGCTATTTTAGAGTTACTGTTGGATATGACCTTATAGAAATTACAAAATATGCCCCTTGTGAAAGAACAACAACTGAGTGCTGTATGATTTTAAAGAAGGCTCTAACCTATAGCAAACTCTTTTGTAAAATTCTCATATATCTACACCCTGGTACTAACATTAAAAATGTTAACTTCTCAGGCATTTCCCCCTCATGTCATCATATTATATGCTCCATAGACTCAAAATACTCAAGCTTTCTGTCCTACTAATTTAGTCGTTTGTTCTTGCTTTATTCTACCCTCCTTCTTGTTCCCTTTCATTTTGCATTTTACTGTGATGTACTTCCTGTTCTGTGCAAAAAGGGGGCACTTGATCTGAAATACTCAAATCTATGTGTGCACGCACACGGGAAAGAGACTGCTTATTATCTATGAAATCTGGATCAGACGCTTCCTGATTGTCTGCAACATTTTGTCAGACTCTCTGTGAGTCCTGTCATCTGGCACAGATTCTGTCCCTCATGGAAGGCCTTCCCAAGCCTGTGTCTGGTTTGTCAGCTCCTATCTTCTGACTGACAGAGCCGGCTTACTCTGCGTTGATCGTCACCCCCTTCACCATGCCAAGGAAACAGATGGAATGAAAGAAATAGGAATCAATAAGATGAAGAAAGTTTAATTTCCTTGGTCTTCCCACAGTATGTCACCTTCATTCCAAAGCCAGAGTTTTCAGAGGGATGAAATATAGCTCCTTTATAGACAACTAGAGGTTTAGAAGCCTCTTGGTTGCTTTGAGTTTGCTTTGCCACAGCTTGATGTTTCCTTCTTTTTTCTTTTTATTTCTTTTATAATTATAATATTTATTCTGAGTATAATTTCCCCCCACATTAACTTTGTTTTGACTGCGTGTTAGTGATCAAGGATGAGGAACATGAAAGAGCCAGAAATCTATGTGCCACTATCACTATGCCTAGGTTGTGAAGCATAGTAGAAGGGACACAGACGTCAGAGTCAAACAGTCAGTGGTTCAAATCATGGCTCCAGTATTCACATGCTCAAAGGTCTTTGGCAATTTGTTTAACTTCTCAGTTTCTCTCTCTCTCTCTCTCTCTCTCTCTCTCTTTCTCTCTCTTTCTCGAGTCAGGGTCTCGGGTTCAGTCTTTCTCCCAGGCTGGTTAGAGTGCAGTGGCACAATCACGGCTCACCACAACTTCGACCTCCTGGGCTACCATGCGCAGCTAATTTTTATTTTTATATTTTTAGTGACGAGGTCTTGCTATGTTGCCTAGGCTGAATTTTCTTATTTTTATTTATTTATTTATTATTTTTAAAATGTGGGATACAATTAAGAATTCGGTATACAAGTGGCCATCATACAGGTAAAGTTTAGGCCTCCCTTTGGTCCCCACTTTGCCTGGTTTGAGATCAGGTACCCTTATTGATGTTATGTGCCCCCTCCCTCCCCTGGCAGTGTCCAACTACTGCCAATCCCTTTCTTATATTGTTATGATAATAGTTCAGGGTCTGCTTATGAGTGAGAGTTTTCTTATCTTTACGTGTCAATGTTATTGTGTTATTGTTAAGTTTTGAAGGAAAGCACACGGAACATTTTATATAAGCCTGATGCTCTGTGAGTACCCTGTGATGGTAGTTGCTATTAAAATTTACCTGTGCACTACTGAAACATGGAGGCAGATACAGAAGACAATGACCATTTCTGAAAAACCTCTAAAAAGGTGGTCATAAGATTTGATATCTTTTTCATTAGAAAGATGATAAAATTTTTGGCACAAACTAAGACACTGATAGTAAAGTTTTAGGCACCTGCTAAAATATTTTATAGCTTTGCATAGCCTGTGGGATTTTATGCTTAGAAGTAGTTGTCTAACATGTTATTCAAATTATAACAGTATAAGCTCAATACTTATGGTGGGATGTAAGCCAAAAAGAAAAAAGAGAAGAAAAAGAAAGAAAAGAAAAAACCAAACACAAACAAAAATATCTAGTCACACACAAAACACCCATTTGATTGGTGACATTTGGTTCATCAATATTACCTGAAATGATAGAGAGGACAAAATAAGTTTCTGTCAAAAAAATAAAACAAAGCTGGACACTAGTTAAACTGGTAAGGACAGATTTTAATTAGTAATATACGATTCCATTAGGGAAGCAAATCTACAATAAACCAAGCCCAACTTTGATTTGTGCAGAGATGACTGGGCGTTTTAAAAGAAGAATGAAGGAGTGGGGAGGGTGGTGAGTGGGGCTTAGTAGAATCAAGAAAGTGAAAAATTACATAGTGTTGATCAGTGTAAAGTCTGATTAGACCAGCTCTGTCTGCCAACTGGCAATTACTGAAGTTAGGATTCTATGCTCCCACAGAACCTGCAAAACAGAGGTCCTATCCTTCCTGATGATGATATTTTAAAGGAATGGCTTTTAGGTTTTTGAGAAAGACATTCCTGAGTTGTAGGAGATAATTATGCATTTCAAAGAGACAGAAGAGAGATTTACACTTACAAGTCCTTTTGAGTAAACACTCTAAGAAAGTGTGCAAGAGTCAGGTGTTGGTTGGAACAAATGATAAATTGCTTTCTCAGGAAGGCATCTGAAAGAGGCCTGGGGTCATTTTAGGGATGAGGCTTTCACCCCTAGAAACAGTGTGAGAGTCTGTAGTTTTTATAGGGCTAAGGTTAAGGCGTAGGTCTAGTTGAGAAGAGGGCTCAGAGAAACCTGAATAGAGTTTGGTCAAGGACAGAATCTTTGTCATTTCAAGTTAAGCAAAAATGATAATACACAAAAGCTAATGTAAACAAAAATCTAACCATTTGTTATCCAATGAATAATTTTGACCACGAATTATGTACCAGATCCTGTGCTAGACTCTGAGAGTTATGGTATCTAGAAGATGAAACAAATCAAACAAATGAAACCAAAACACACCACACCATAAATTAATTATAAATATAATTTATTCCTTACATTTGTGAACATTTTTAAAAGATACACCAAAGAGAACCACAATCTATTCTTTTTTCTGATAAGATTGAGGAGACTATCAAGTTGAATACTTTCATAGTCTACAGATAGAAGCATACATTGGTATCAGTATTTCTTGGCAAGTATTTTGACACTATATGGGAAGAGACTTAAACATAGTCATACCTTTTAGTCTCTATTTCCAACTCTACAAATTATGCCTAAAGAAAGAGATAGGTATAGTTATACATAAAAATGTTTATCTCAGTATTTTTTTTTTTTTTTTTTTTGAGTTGGAGTCTCACTCTGTCACCCAGACTGGAGTGCAGTGGCCGCTCCCGGCCACCACAGCCTCCACCTACTGGGCTCCGGGGATCCTTCCGCCTCAGCCTTCCAAGTAGCTGGAACTACAGGCGCGCGCTACCACACCCGGCTGATTTTTGATTTATTGTAGAGATGAGGTCTCGCCAAGTTGCCCAGGTGGGTCTCAAACCCACGGGCTCAGGCAATTCACTCACCTCAGCCTCCCAAGGCGCGGGATTACAGGCTGAGCCACCGAGCCCGGCTTATCTCAGTATTATTTAAAATAGTGAAAAACTAGAAAGATATCAATATGATGGATTATTAAGTAATCAAAGTGTGTATATATACACATATATTTGAGTATTAACTAATTAAAGTGCATATTGTATATCTATATTAGGAGATATATATATACACACACACACAAACACACACACATATATAAACATATATATATCTCAAACACACAGAGTCATGAATTGCTTAACAACAGGGATACATTCTGAGAAATGTGTTGTTAGATGATTCTGTCACTGTGCAAACATCACAGAGTGTACTTAAAACTTAGATGGTCTAGCATACTTCACACCTAGGCCTATTGCTCCTAATCCACAGATCTGCACAGCATGTTACTGTGCTAAATACTGTAGGCAACTGTAACACAATGATAAGTATGTATGTACCTAAACATACAGAAGGTACAGGAAATACATGCTATTACAATCTTATGGGACCACTGTCATATATGCAGTCTATCACCTACTAAAACGTCTTATGTGGTGCATGACTATAAGTATATTTATAGTTTGTGTGTGTTATGTGGAGAATAGACTTAACCAAAGACTATTATTAGCATATATTGAGGGACCCTGTAAGAAGTAGCTTTTTGAAACTCATAGTCAAATCTACCCTAAATTGATGTGGATGTTCTTTATTGTCATTTTTGTAAAGACCCTCCAAAAATATGAGGAAGAGACATGCTTTCCCTGAGAACTTTGTTTGTTTATCCTCTTGCCTCCATGGCCACGTAAGTAAGTTGTGTACTGAGCAGTCTTACCGCTTTGTATTAGTTAATAAACTGTGACAGGTTGGTGGCAGGCATTGACATTGTCATCATCTGCTTTTTGCTTTTTAAAGAAATTAGTTACGCTTCAGTCTCCTTTTTTGTCCTTACTTTTTTCCTTTATTCTCAGCAGTTTTTATTTATCTTGCTATAACTGTATCTCATTGTAAACCACTTTAAATCCTTTCTGGAACAAAGCAGGGTATAAATAAATTATATAAGATATGTCTAAAAATAAATTTAGCAGAATTTTATAATAGGATGTGTGTGTGTATGTGTGTGTGTGTGTGTGTGTGTGTGTAGAGAGTGTTACAGTGCTTTTAATTATATTCTTTAAAATTTTCCATGTTATTTCTTATAAGAAACGTGTTTTTATAGTCAGACGTAATCATTGTACAATCTTGTGAAATTCCTTCAAATATTGTTTCAAAAATGAAACTCACCATCTGCTCAAAATGCTTTGTAAATTGCAAAATGTAATACAAATAAGAGATTCCTATTATTGTCACTAGACTTATTAGTTGTGTGCTTGATGGACTGCATGTAAAGTCATAAAAGTTTAGGTCTATGCTTGACTTATATTCAGGTTTCATCTTGGCATGTACATTTCTTGAAGGAAGAGTGTAATGATAATACTATTTTCATTAAACAACTACTTTGTATTCATTAGGTATACAATATTGCATGAAATTCAAAATAAAAGCAGACTAGATATGGTGACATGCATCCTACATACACTTAAACTGTGTCTGGGTGAATTCAGATGACTAGAAAGTCAGTCTGATAAACAGTCAGGATTTTCATTCTTTCTTCTTTCATTTTTTAAAAGTTGCTTCTCTAGTTTGATACTCCAAGGTTTTCAGAATGTTTAAGCTATGTATCAGAATATTACCTGCCCTTTGTGATGTCCTCGGCATCACAAATTCTTTCTGCCGAGACCACTAATTAAAGGAAGCCCTTCAATGTGCGCGTAAACAGGGTCACCTGTCTCAATCCCTTGGAAAAGTGCCTTCTCAAAGTTTCCTTTCCTCTCAAGAGCCTCTCTGCCTCGCTCCAGCATTCTGCTTTTTGAGTCTTCATTCTTTTGGTGCCCTTTGGTCTTCACATTGTATCTTGTGGCTATACCCTGAATAGCTATTCTTTGAACCTTTTTCTTAGCTGCTGATGGCTCAGCTGTGCACAATCTAGGGTTGTGCAGGATATTAAAGGGTGGACAGCATCTTTAGAATGGTTCATGGACCTCGTCATAAGTAACAATATGCATGTGAGGAGGGAGTTGGGAGTTGGGTACCACAGGAATCTTCACTGGGTGGCAGGTGTTAAGAGGCCTGAGGAGGTGGATAAGGATTTTTATTATTATCTTACTAGGCTTTATGCTGGGTGACTGAGCTTCCATAGAAATGCTCACAATGCTCTTATTGCTTGAATCAAGGTTAAATAGACAAATGCATAGTAATGTCCCTGGCCTCTTAGTTAAAGCTCTCTTAGGTCCTTTCTAACAACCAGCCACATAGAACAATATGATTTCCCTGGGTTTATAATGGTCAATAGCTATTGAATTCATGTAAGAATTTCAATTGGAATATGGTCTGCCAAATATTTATAATATATGCCGAAAAGAAAGATTTACATATTGCTTCTGATCTTCAAATATATACATATGTATTTTGTAAAAGTCAAAACAATACAGTTCCTACTAAAATAGAACAATAGAAAAGTACCAATAAAAAATCCCAGATGACTTGACTTGTATACACAAAAGAAAAAAAAATTTTAAATAATCATCAGACTTTGCAAGATGTATATATTAATTTGTCAATAGAGGATGTGAAAGAAGTAGCTCGAACTTACAATTATAATAGGGAATAATGCAGCAATTGAAGATTTTTCTATGAAAACAAAGCCGTTTAAAGAGGAAGATGCAATAATTAGTAGGCTTCAATGAGCTTGTCACATTAAAAGCATCCAGGACATGTGTAAATCCATTCATTTAAATAAATTTGTTTGCCACGACTGTTTGCTAGGCACCACATGAGGTATGTGAGAATGCAAAGATGAATCACACACATAACCTGTCTGGAGAAAGCTGTCGGCCTATTTTACAAAAACATATTTTAAAATGTTATATTAAAAAATGTGAGTTATAAAAGTGAAAGGGATCATCAATTGCAATAAGAGTTAGTCAGCAGAGGCAGCCATGAGGGATGGCAGAACACAGTGAAATGAGTGTGCAGGAGCTGTGGCAAGGGGTCCTGGGTTTGGATTTGACTCTATCACATGAGCAATTTTAATTAACCTTTCCATATCCTAGTTTCTTCTATAAGACAAGATAATAATAGTTCTTAGCTAGGATTTTATAATGATTAAAATTTGTATGTGTATGAGGTATATAAGGACCTCAAAAAGGTAGAATGACAAGATGGAAGGAAACTGGGTCCCTGCATGACCTTGTGGAGCAAGGCTACCATACTAGCTCCAGACTACCTTCCTCCATATTGTTAGGTGAGGAATGCATTTCTATCTTATTAAGCCACACACACTTCAAAAAAGTTAATAAATGTAAAACAGAACAGTACCTCACAATTGGTGAGAGCTCAATATGTGTTAGCCAACATTGTGATTTCTCTAATGATTTCATAGACAATGTGACATTTGATTGTCACAAGAAACTCTGGGAAGTGTAGTCTCTCTTTGGGTAGCTATACATGCAACTAAGCATTGGTTTTGAAGAAGAGGAGTCTGGATATTGGAGGTAGCTATCAGTTCACAGCATTCAAGGAAACATCTTGGTTTATTCGAGTCCCATGTGCTCTGCTAGGCACAGAATGGGATCGAGTTATTGCCTGTCTGGACACAATGTCCAATTGTGAGGCCTATTTGCTTCCCTGATATCTAGTCCAGGGACTAGAGGGTAAGAGACAGCAAATGTATGTTGAATCATTTAATGAATTCTTAAACCCTAAGATTTTACTTTGTTCATTTTGCAAATTCTAAATATGCTGGTAATGACTTCCATGATGTGTGAAAAAAGGGTGGTCTGCAACTCGTGGCTAAAATGAGGTTGATGAGCTCTTTTAGTCTCTGCTAGCTGAGGGCTCGAGCAGCATTGTCATCTAAGAGTTGGAAGTATTAGGTGCTACAATGGAATGAACATTTTCTGAGTTAGCAGTCCTAGGACAGGAGAAGGTGTGTGGTGTTATGGGCTAAATTATGTCCTCCCTCCCTCCAAAAATTCATATGTTAATGTCCTATTCCACAGGACCTCAGAGTGCGACTATTTGGAAATGGGGCTCTAAAGAGGTAATTAAGACCTTTAAAGGGCCTTTAAAGAGGCAATTAAGTTAAAATGAGGCTGTTAAGATGGGCCTTAATATGAATGGTATTCCTAGAAGAGATTAGGACACAGATGCACAGAAGGAAGACCATGTTAAGACACAAGAAGAAGAGAGTAATCTGTAAGTTAGGAGAGAAGTCTCAGAAGAAACCAACTCTGCTGACACCGTGATCTCAGATTTCAAGTTTCCAGAATTGTGAGAAAATAAATTTCTGTTGTTTAAATCACCTCGTCTGTGATACTTTGTTATGGTGGCTCTAGAAAACAAATACTGGGGCTTTCTTTAAGTGGCATGGTAAGGCAGGGACAAGGTTGAAAATCATCCCAGAAAGCTGTAGGGCACTATCCAAGAGAATCTTTTATAAATGACTCTACTACTATCCCCCTGATTGTACTTAGACAATTGTGAACACTTCCTACTCTCTCTGTTTCCATCCAATATCTTATATTTTCTTTTAAAATAACAGCATCACTGAAATGTAATTCACCTACCATACAATTGGCCCATTCAAATTATGCACCTAATAATTTTTAGTATATTCTCATATATTCTCAGAATTGTGCAATGATCACTACAATGAATTTTAGGACATTCTCATCACCATAGGCCTACCCATTAGCAGTCATTTCTCATTTTCTCCCAACTCTCTCACCCCTCACCTCCCAAGTCCTTATCAACCATTGATCTACTTTCTGTCTGTGTAGATATGCATATTCTAGATAGTTCACATAAATGGAATCATCTGGTATTTGTCTTTTGTGATTGCCCCACTTCCACTCTTAAGCCCCTAACATCTATACCATATGGCACACAATGTGATTATTTTTAAGACTTCCTTGCTTAAAACCCTTTAATGTCTTCCCATGGGACATCCATAGAATTCTCATAAAGGACCATAGCCTAAAAAGCGTCAGCAATCTCTGTCTATCTCTCTGACCTCACTACTCATTACGCTCTGCCACACAAAGCTTCTGTCTGTTACTCCTACACATCAAGAACATCCTGGTCTTAAGGCCTTTTGCATTAGCCATTCCATCTCCCTGGGATTCCTGTACTCCAGATCTCCCCATGATTTACTCTGGCACAGATCTGAGCTCAAATTTTACCTCTCCAGAAATGTCTTACCTGAATGGCTCCACCTAAAGTAACTTTGTACCCTTTGCCTGTACATCCATTTCCAGTCACAACCTTCTCACCTCTTTTTATATTCAGATAATGTTTAGGCCTACGAAGAAAATATCTTTCTTTTCAACTGCATTTTCGTCTTTATTTACCCGTGTTAACTTCAAAATAATTATGCCCCAATTTTAAAGCACAGAACTTTGTGGCATTTTATTTCATTTGTTCAATATTCACATTTTCTCTTATTTCTGCCTTTTTGGATGACATTTGTTCTCCGAGACCTGGCAGAATCTTTCTTTAAAAAAAAAAAATGTGTTTTAAAGATGTAGTTTATTTATCCTTGTCCCAATTCCTGCACTCTTCAAATATAAGCCCCGTTAGACATAGTAGATATTCAATCTACACTGTACAATGCCTATTATCATGCCCTACAAAAATGTGAACTTGGTTGTAGCATAATTGGAAACTGATTCCCACCAAGCCTCTGCTCTCAAATGGGGGGCGTTCCCCAACAGATTGCAGTCCACATTTCCAGGACTGGGCTGAGGAAACAGGCACTAACTGGAGTATTCTTGGAATCCCTGTCACTGTCCCAGAAGACTCAGTAAACCAAAGAACCTGGAGTTGTAATTACCAGTTTTTAAGCTGCAGCAATTTTGTGAGGTCCAGAAAATTTGAGTTGAGCAGCTAGACTTTGGACCTTCTAGATAACTAGTTGTGTAGAGTCACTGGGATAACTTTATTTACCTAAAAAAAAAAAAGCACCACATTTTATGTGATTGTCATGTCATGGTGGGGTTTTGCTGCAGTTGTTGAATGAAGGAATGGTTCAGGATGCAGAGGACCAAAATATTTCTAATTCACTATCTTCTCTAGTTAAGATGGCCACAAGTAAAATATGATGCTTGGAAAGTCTCTAGCAGGCAATCTTAAGACATAGGCAATAAAGGAAGAAAAATGAAAAAAAAAAAAAAAGCTAAAGAAAGTAATTAGAAGATGAAAAATAAAAACAAGAAAAAGTAGGAGATATAGACTGGAGATGAGAAGAGTTATTTTAGCTTATGGGTACTCCCTCAAACAGCACTGGGATTTGTGGCCTGATTGTTCAAGTTTATGGAAGTTATGTTTTCAATAAGGTTTCCTGTTTTCTAGATTTCTCAGATATTTCAAAATATCCCACCATAAGTAACCACAGAACATTAACCATAGAATGCATTGTTCCAAAATTCATGCAGTATTTGGCTTTCAATAACTTTTAAGTGTAGAGTACATTTAAAATTAAATAATCCATGAAGTCATCTAGAAAATAAGAAAGCATGTGATTACCATGCCTTTATTAGTGAGCCACAGATTCCTTGCTGTTTCAGGTCAGTAGGACTACATGAAAAGAAGCCTTTTGTAATAATTCAGCTGTAATAACATGCCTCATTTAGAATGTATTAGGAATATACTTCTCTTACTGGTGATTTTAAAAAGAAAGAATATATCAGGAAATTATCTCTTCATTTGAGTTATTAGAAAATTGTGTATCAATTACACTCAATTGCAATTAAATTTCTCTAATTTATCATGATAAACCTTGCATGAACAGTCACAAGAACACGGTATAAGATGTATATAATACAAGGATAGTTTGAGTAATATGGCAAAATGCCTGTATCACAAGACAGAAAACACCCTGGAACCATAGTGAAATTCTAATGAACTGCACAGCTATGGGATCTTGTGGTGTGACACATAGTATAATTTCCATTTGTCCTGCATTATGTTTTAGAAATGGTTTGTGAAGGAATTCTTCAAATTTGTAGCTTGCTTTATTTAGGCTCTGCACAGAACATCTATACTGTATGATTGTTCACTTTGTTTATCTTGTGCAGCTGTTTGCTAGAAAAACATAAGGGAGTTTTGAAAACAATTAATTTTTAAAAGAGATTGGGGGTTAGGAATGCTTTGGAGATATTCGTTAATCTTCTAATTTGAATTTAAAGCAGCTCTGAACAGCCAGCTCATTGTTAGGTGTTGTGATTAGGAATGGGGCACCTCTGTGAAACTACCAAGTTCTTGTTACAAGGCCTTCCAAGCAGAAAATAACCTTTTCATTTCCTGTCCTTTACCTCCCAGAAGGGGGGAGGGGATTTGCAAATAACCCCAACTTCGTCAAAACCCAATAATATATGTTTTAATTGGTTCTTTAAATTGGCCAGATCTCACTACAGGAAGAGTGATCTCTTGACCAAACCATCTAGAGTTCAGACTGCTTGTCTAGAATATGGTCTAGTTATATCTTTTTGTTTTCACTTTCCAGCAGTATTTAATAAGGAAAACATAAAATACTGTATAAACGAATAATCTAAATATAGAACAAATCTAAACAAATGATGACATTGATGAAAAAATTAGAAATGCCATTGTTTAATCGATCCTCTCGTCTCATTCTTTCTCTGAATATACCTGCATCAACTAGTTCCACTGAAGCTACTCCTTGGAGACACTTTCTCATAATGATCTTGCTTCTCAGTCTTTCTCTTTTTATTAGGTTGTGGTTCTTATTCCATCACCTTTTAACTTTCTATGTTTATTAAAACTGCAAGGAAAGGCCAGAATAAATGTGGTAAATTCTAACTTTTTTGTAAACTTGATAGATTTGGCAAAAGTTATAAGAACTTATAATAAACATGGCAAAATGGTCCATTTGGTAGTCACTCAAAGAGACAGGTTGTTTTTTGCAATTTTTATGACATATAACTTATAAATTGCAGAATACATAGCTATTAATAACATTCAGTACTGATGAAAACAATCCGTATAATAACCTATGTCGAACTTCATCACTTCAGCAAGTCCCCTCATGACCCTTTTCCATTTCATCTTTCCTTCCAACCTCCTCATACAACTACTATTCCGATTTCTGTCACCAGAACTTTGTAACGCTTTTTCTAAAATTTTAGATAAATAAAATCATACTCTGTGTTTGGCTTCTTTCATTCGACATGATTTTGAGACTCATACATGTTGTTGTATCAGTGACCTGTTTCTTTTTATTGCTGAGTCATATTCCATTGCATGAATATAACAATTTGTTTAATCTTTCACTTATTCATGGACATTTGGGCTATTTCCGGTCTGGGGCTACTATAAATAACGTTTCTATGAACATTCCTGTACAATCTTTTGTAGAAACGAATCTTCATTTCTTTTGGGTAAATATCTAGAAGTAGAGTTGTTGGGTCATTGGATTGTGTACGTTTAACTTGGTAAGAAATTGCTAAGGAGTTTTCTAAAACGACTGTACTATTTGACCCTTCTGCCTACAACAAGTGAGAGAATCAGTTGTTCTACCTCATAGCTAACATTTAGTATTACAATCTTTTATTTTTGGTCATTGTTGCAGGTGAGTAGAAGGAGTATCTTACTGTAGTTTTAAATTGCATTTTTCTGATAACTGATAATGTTGAATACTTTTTATGTGCATATGTTTATTTTTATATCTTTTTAGTGTAGTATCTTCCCCCATTATTCTTATTTGGTTGTCCATGTTAACACTGAGTTATACAAGTTCTATAAATTTTCTGGATACTCTTCTTCACAGACATATGTATTGTGAATTATTTTATCCAGTCTGTGGTGACTTTTCATGAGCAGTTTTGAGTTTTGATAAAGTCTAACTTTTCAATTTTGTCCTCTTTGGATTCATTCTGTCTGAGTCATATGTGAACATTTTTGTCTACCTTAAGTTTGTGAAGATATATGGCAATTTCCTTTCCTTCCTTCCTTCCTTCCTTTTCTTAGTTGAGGATCTCATTCTGTTGCCCAGGCTGGAGTGCAGTGGCATGATCATGGCTCACTGTAGCCTCGACCTCCTGGGCTCAGGCAATCTTTCTGCCTCAGCCTCCCGAGTAGCTGGGACTACAGGTGTGCACCACCACACCCGGCTAATTTTTTTTTTTTTTTCGTAGAGACAAGTTCTTGCTTTGTTATATAACCTGATCTCAGACTTCTGGGCTCAAGTGATCAATCGCCTGCCTTGGCCTCCCAAAGAGCTGGGATTACGGGCATGAGCCACTATGCCCAGCCCAATTTCCTTTCTAGAAGCATCATAGTTTTACATTTTATGTTAGATCAATGACTCATCTCAAATTAATTTATATGTAGAGTGTGAAGTAGGAGTCAAAGTTCAATTTTATTTCCATATGGATAGGCAGTTGTTTCGGCACCATTTATTAAAAAGATTTTGCTTAGCCAGTGGATTCCTTTGGCACATTTGTGAAAACCATTTGATGGTGGGTCTCTTTCTGGAGTCTGTTTTCTCCCCATTAATGTATTTGTCTGTGCTTACCTCATCATCACACTTATTTGATATTATAGCTTTATAGTAAGTCTTGAAATTAGGTTGTGTAAGTCCTCCAGCTTTATTCGACTTATTCAAGATTGTTTTGGCTATCCTAGTTCCTTTTTTTTTTTTTTTTTTTTTTTTATTTGGAGTATCACTCTGTCGCCCAGACTGGAGTGCAGCGGCCGCTCCCGGCCACCGCAGCCTCGACCTGCTGGGCTCCGGCGATCCTTCCGCCTCTGCCTTCCCAGTAGCTGGAACTACAGGCTAGCGCTACCACGCCCGGCTAATTTTTTGATTTATTGTAGAGATGAGGTCTTGCTTGCCTAGGCGGGTCTCGAACCTGCGGGCTCAGGCAATCCACTCACCTCAGCCTCCCAAAGGCGCGGGATTACAGGCTGAGCCACCGAGCCCGGCTATCCTAGTTCTTTTCATTTTCATATACATGTTTAAAATTTGCTTGTCAGTTTTTGCAAAAAGCCTGTTAAGATTTATTTTTTTATTTATTTATTATAGTTTTATTGTTATTTTAGAGAATATACCTATATACCATCTACTTCTTTTTTTTTATTTTTTATTTTTTATTTTTTATTTATTTTTTATTGTGATATTGAGGGGTACATTTAAGGGTTAGGTACACAAATATGTCTCGTTCAGGCACCCTTGTTTGTAAGAAGTGTCCCCCCTGTTAAGATTTTGATTGGGATTGCGCGACTCTAAAGATCAATTTGATGAAAAGTTACATTTTAACAATATTGTTTAATCTCA